>JAODAL010018605.1:0-74299 GCA_025379985.1 Phyllomedusa bahiana | reverse complement strand
AGAAACTACCTTCGCCTTAAGCTTTGTAGGGGCTAGGGGGTGGAAGCGGTACCTGCCGAAATCCTTCAAGAAAACTAAAGACGAGTGTTATCGTACTGGCACCTCTCAGGAAAGCTTTCACTCTGAGATGTCTCGCGGTCACCCCCAATCCGAGACAGCGCTCGAGTTTCTCCTCGCAGGCCCTGATACAGGCAGGTACCTGTCTTGCTCTGAGGCCAAACAAACTCGTGTGCTGGCGGTAAAGAACTTTTCGAATGCTCTTTTCTTAAACCATCTTCACCCCCCCCCCTCACTCGGTCTTACTGTCGCTGAGACCTAATTAAAGGGTACTACTGGCTACTGCTCTGAAGTAACATCCTCAAAGGATTGTCTTACATCTGCTTCCTCCAGGAGAGACGAATTCAGCCTCCAGTATCCCTGCCCAACCGTGGAGTCTAAGGTATGTGTTACAGTCTCAAAGCCATAAGGGGTCCCAGGCAGTACGGGTTCTTTCACTTGGCACAAGGTTCCCCTACCTAGCTCCACACGGTCCTCACAGCAGTCACCAGACAGGCTTCCTCCACCAACTTCATGGGACGCGGCAACAGACTGCCCTGACGGTTTCATCTGGAGTCACCACAGCAGCAGAACAATGCTTACATTAACCCCTGGATGTAAATTGCGCAAAGATTTGGAGCAGCCACTAAACTACAGCTTTTGAGGTGTTATCAATTGGTTGTTTTCTACGTACACAACAAAGAGGAAAAAAATTGTAATTTAAACCTTTGCATTGTGAACTTACTGGTACAGGAAAATTGTAAGTTTTTGGCCGGTGATAAAAGACGGTTTTCTTGGAGTCACACAGCAGCAGTAACAACGCTTAATTGAAACCCTCGGATGTAATTGTGCAAAAGTATTGAGCAGCACCTAAATGCAAGTAGGCTTTGTAGGGTTTACAATTGTGTTTTCTCTCAGCTACACAACAGAGAAAAAAATTGTAATTAACCTTCTGCTTTTGAATTGCCAGGGCCTACAGGAAAAATTGTGTTTTTTGGCAGTGAAAAAGAGGTTTCTTTGGAGGTCACCACAGTAGGAAAAACATAAGCTTAATTAACTCTGGATGTAAATGCGCAACTAAGCAAATTGAGCAGCACAACTGCTCAGCTTTGTTGCGTTTTACATTGCTTTGTTTTCTATACTACACATACAAGAGAAAAAATTGTTTTTAACCTTTGCTTGTTGAATTTTGGTTTCAGGCATATTGTAATTTATTGGCGGTGAAAAAGACGGTTTCTTGGAGTCACACAACAGCAGCAGATACAACGCTATTTAACCCTGGATGTAAATTGTTGCAAAAGGTTTGAGGCCAGCCACAAAACTACTTGCTTTGTCAGCGTGTTACGATTGCGTGTTTTTCCGTACACAACAAGAGAATAAAAATTGTATTTAACCTTCGCTTTTGAATGAGGTACAAGAACATTGTATTTTTTGGCGGTGAAAAAAGACTGTTTCTTGGAGTCACCACATCAGAAAAACAAACGCCTTAATTTAACCCTGGATGTAAATTGCGCAAAAGAATTGAGCAGCACAAAACTGCCAGCTTGGTAGCGTGTGTTCACTATTGTGTGTTTTCTCGCTCTCATCAACAAAATAAAAAATTGTTATTTACCTTTGTTTGTGAATTTTGATATAGGAAAATTGCTAATTTTTTGGCGGCAAATAAGGGTGGGAACGGTTTGTATTTTTGTCACCACAGAAGAAAAACCAACACTTCAATTAACCCTGGAAGTAAATTGGCAAAAGAAATTGAGCAGCCAAAACCCTGCTTGCCTTGTAGCGTGTTACATTGCCGGTTGTTTTTACGTTACACAACAAGAGATAAACTTGTAATAACCTGTCCGCTTGTGTATGGAATTAGGCAAAAGGAAAATTGTATTTTTGGCGGTGAAAAGTATGGTATCTTTTATTCTCCACAACAGCAGAACAACGCTTTATTAAGACCCTGGATTGAAATTGCGCAAAAGAATTGAGCAGCCCAAAATGAGAAGTGGTAGATTGTATTGTAATAAACCCCCCTCTCCACCCCACCCCCTTTCTTTAAATGAATACTACAGGAACTGGCTTAGATCCCCTGATATTCATTGTGCTTGTGAGCAGATAGCATTAAAGTATATGCAGCAGAAGTGGGATCGCACACTGAGAATTCAGAGTCCAATTTCCCCAATAAAAAAATCAGAAATAGAACATAAAGAGAAGCTGACTCTGAGACAAGCTGAGACCTGACCACAATAATCGCGGTATATAAATCCAGTTCTCAGTAAGAGCTTATCGCAATCAGCCGCAGACAGACCTTCCTCTGATCCAGATACAGCTGGAGGTGTATGAGCTCCAGCGCAAGCCGGAGCTGTATATAGTGCTCAGGGCTGAGGTGCGTCACAGAATGCCCGGCCGGACCATGTTGGCTTTCATCTTGCATGTATGCAGGACTATGGCCCTTCTTCCTCCCCGAGTGCTTTGCTCCATGTAACGCCCTGTGCTCGCAGATTTTATCACTCGAAAAGCACACTTCGTTCCCGAAGTACAAACTTGGGCCTTCGTTCGAGAAACGAAGTTTTCCTGAAAATTCTAATCGTATTCCAATTCTTTCAGAATCAATTGCCCATCTCTAGTTACATATTCTGGAATGTAACACTCGTAGGTATATTTTTTAACTAATGACAAATTGCTGTTGAGCGATTTACGTTGGCTATCGACATCGACTCGATAGTTGATAGTCTGGCCACCATCGATAAGGTTTTTCAATAGCTCGATATGTCGATCACTCTTGATGACCATTAAGTCTATGGCGTGAGAGCAACAACACCTTCATTCTTCACACCCAAACAAGGGTGGAGGAAGATGGAATTAATCACAACAGTCCAAAATAGGGTTACTGCTACATCTTAGGTCACAACACTTAAGCTAAAAATGCTACAGAAAAAAAGTCACACCACACATTCACTATCCCTGTCTTGTACCACAGCCAGCCCTTAACCTGCATCACCCACAAATTAAAGTAGCCAGAAGGCAGTATGAAAATGAACCATCTATTTACTTGAACTGGACATATTGAATATCCCTGTCTGGAACGCAGCCAGAATGCGCCCAAACTGAATGACCCCACATTAAAAAATGTGCCGGAAAAAGGTTCTTTCAACCACCATTTAGTTTCACTTGGAATTGACTTTATACCTGTCCTGGGCCACAGCATGAGTCCCAAACATGGCATGACAACCACATTTAAAAAAGTGCCGGAAAAAAAAATAGGTGTTTTCAACCACCCATTTAGTTTCACTTGACATTTGACTATACCTCTGTCCTGGGCCACGCATGAGCCCAAACCTGACATGACCCCACATTTAAAAAGTTGCCGGCAAAAAGGAGAGTCTTTCAACAATTTTTTTTTCATGGACATTGACTATCCCGTCCTGGGCCACGCTGAGCCCCAAACCGCTAAACCCGTTTTAAAAGGCGGAAAAAAGGGAGTTTCACCACCATTTTGTTTCACGGGACTTTGATATCCTTCCTGGCCCGCATGACCCCAAAAACCTGATGACCCCACTTTTAAAAAAGTGCGGAAAAGGGTTTTTCAAACCTTTTTGGTTTCAGGGCCTGATAACCCTGTCCTGGGCCCCACAGATGACCCCCCAAACCTGTGACCCCCCCATTTAAAATGCGAAAAAAAAAAGGGTTCTCAACCCCCATTTTAGTTTCATGGACTTTTAAATTACCTGTCCGGGGGGCCACCGGGCCCCCCAAACCTGCAGACCCCAAACATTTAAAAAGTGCCGGAAAAAAAGGAGTCTTTCAAACCACTTTTTTAAGTTTCACTGGACATTGAACTTCCCCGTCCTGGGCCACAGCAGAGCCCCAAACCCCTGCATAACCCCCAGATTTAAAAAATGCCGGAAAAAAAAAAAGGAGTCTTCAACCCATTTTAGTTTCCTGGGGGAAAAAATTTACTTTACCTGTATGGGCCCAGCATGAGCCCAAAAACCCGCCATGACCCCCCCCCAAATTTAAAAGGTGCCCGGAAAAAAAAAGGGGGTTTTTAACCCACCATTTTAGTTTTCATGGCTTGACAAACCCCTTTTGGGGCCACTGAATCCCCAAATGCATGACCCCCCATTTAAAAAGTCCGGGGGAAAAAGGGTCTTTCAACCCCCCATTTTGTTTCACTGGAATTGACTTCCCTGTTGGGCCCGCATGGCCCCCCAAACCCCTGAGGGGGGCCCCCCCCCAAAATTTAAAAAAAAAAAAGGGTATTTAAACCCCCCATTTGTTTTCATGGAAATGACTTACCGCCCCCGGCCACGCATGACCCCCCCCAAACCCCCTCATGCCCCCCACATTTAAAAAGTGCCGGAAAAAGGATTTCCTCAACCCACCATTTTGTTTCATGGCTTTTCTATCCCTGTCCTGGGCCCCACAGATGAGCCCCAAAAACCGCATGCCCCCACATTTAAAAGTGGGGGGAAAAGGATTCTTTCAACCACCATTTTAGTTTCCCTGGACATTGTATCCCCTTCCTGGGGCCAGCATGCCCCGGGGGGTTACAGTGGGGCGGTGAGAACCCAGGTGGCGTCCGCCCATCTATTAAACGAAATTTAAAATCCCCCTGATGAGCGCAACGAAAAACTGTCGTGTGAAGCAGAGTGGGGGAAGGGGGAATTTGAGAACTCCAGCCTTCTCAGCACAGTCAATACCTGGGTAGCGTTGCCCCCCCGTATGGTGTGGCCAATTGAGTTCCTTTGGAAATATGGTGGTTAACGTCCTGTTACACCCAGGGCCCTTTATTTGGCATTTTTTTTTTCATTTTATTAACGTGCTGGAGGAAAGGGTTCTGTACTTTGTTCTTGTCTGTGCCCCTTACTCCATGCCTTGAAAAACCTAGATCTGGTCAAGTTTTCCTGTCCTCCTTGTAAAATTTCAGAAAAAATTTTTTTTAACAGCTATTTTGTACATGCAAGTTTTTTAGTACTTTAATTCTAAAAAACACTTTTTTTAAAATGGGGGAATCCCCCATGTCTTTGTTCTCTTTTTTTTAATTTATTAAATGGGTTGTCTCAATAAAAGGGGTTGTTGTATGTTAAAGATTTGCAAAAAAAAAATTTATTTTGCAATATGTGTCCTTAAAAAAGTCTACCTATTCTGTTTGACAGCACCCTCACCCTTGAGCCACTCTTGCCCTTTTTAAGAACAAAAGTCTGTTGAAAAAACATTTTTTTGAATAGGACCTGTAGTTACTGCTTTCACAGCAAAATGCTCCAAAAAAATTCAAAGCATGACCCTTGAGCATTTGGGCAATTGTAAGAACATGTTGTTAGAAAAAACATTTTTTAGAATAGGCCTGTAGTATAGCTGCATTCACAGAAAAAAGCCCCCAAAAATTCAAAAATGATCCCTGAGCCCTTTTGACAATTGTGAAGAACAATGTCTATTAGAAAAATTTTTCTTTTGAAAGGACTGTAATATTGCTGATTTTTAAAGCAGATGACCCAAAAAAATTATAAAAAAAGACCTCAGCCCTGTTAAAAATGTGAAGGAGAAAAAGCCCCCTTAAAAAGCCACTTTCTGTTCCCAAAGGCCCGTTATTGCTGTATTCACGCAACTGACCCAAAAAATTATAAATATGACTTTCAGCCCACTGTTAAAAATTGGAGGCAAATGACCCAAAACCCTGACAATGGAAAAATTTTAAAGAGAGTGAGTAATGGAATATGGGGTTTTTTCATGAAACCTTGGGGTTTTTTTTGTTCCCCCACAGCAAACCAGCAAAATGAAATTTTTGGGAATTGAGAAAAAAAATTGCAGTTTAAAAAATGTCTTTTTTAAAAAAAGTTTTTTAAGAGGACATTCTGTTTGAAGAGGAATGTGAAGTAGACAGCAACTAATCGGTGACTCGGCAATTGGGGGCCCAACATCATCAGGATAGCCCGATTTTATCTTGATGAAGTCAAACGATCCACATTTCTGTGGGGAAACAGGATGCGTTTGTCTGTAATGACTCTCCGGGTGTGCTGAAGGTCCGTCAGATATGAGCTGGTGCTGGGCAGGACAACCCTTATGGCGGGCAGCCAGCTCGGGGCCATTGTCCATTTTGGGTACCCCGAAGTCTATTGGGTCCCCGGAACAATACAAAACTGGGTTGAGAGAGATAGTGTGCCCCATGATTTAAATGGCTCTGGGTGTTGTTGTGTGGCCTGCATTCCCTGCGTTTGGGGAGGTGGTAAAAAAGATTGCCAGAGGGACCCTTTGGTTCTGCGCTGCTGCCCCTTTTTTGGCACTCTATGCTGTCAGTCGTGGCGTTGTTCCACCCGGGCATTTGAAAAACGTGAAGCGACGCAACAGATGTCCAGTTGATCAAACAGCAAGGTCCCTTTCCGCATTTTTCTCTCATTTGGGTGGGTGGGAAAAAAGTGCTGAGTTTTGTTTTGTACGGGGATCGGAGGGTGGCCCCCCAGTAACTGTTGTTATTTTGTGGCCCTTTAAAGGGGTCATGTTGGAGGGAAAAGGAGTCCAAATACTATGTGAGAGATGGGGCCCTTTAGTTCCCCGCCTCTGGGTTTAGCGGCACTAGCAATCTCTTCCCCATCTGCCTCAATTTAGCAACCTCTTTCCCAAGGAGGGCGTGGTGTTAGGGAAAACCCCCTCCCCCTCTTCTCCCGGGACAGCTTAAACAGCCCCGACTTGCCTCAGTGATGCACCTGAGAGCTGAGGTGCCCCCTTGCACTAGCCTGGACCCCGAAAACTGCCTAATTTTAAAACCGATAAAATTTAGAAAAAATGTTTGGGCCTTTGGATTTGACGGAGAGAAAAGGGTCGTGTTTTTATCTGTGTCCGTCTCCTCCTCCGTCGCTGGCGGGCCCGTGTTTCGAGTGTCCCAACGATCGTTCCAGAACTAAGATCACCCCAATGTCATTGGGCAAGGGCATCGTCCCCACTGACCATTTTTGGGGGGTTCTTTAAAACTGGGAAGGTGGTGCAGAGTCTTTCACCTGCCTCCCTTCGGTGGCTAACACCCCCAGGTCCCCAACGCTGCTTGTAGGCCTGTGTCATTGTATGGAATGGGGTGCACGCTCGCCAATGGGAGCATGTGGAGGGTGGAAATTCCGCGTGTTGCCCCGCAACAATGAGAGGTTGACGGGGAGCCGAGCTGACGCTGCAAAAGCGGCAGTGGGCGAAGCGGGGGTGAATGGGGAAGTGCGAACTCAGACCTGGCCTTCTCAGCAGGCAGTCCCGACCGGGTGCTCTTTAGAATTTTTTGGACGACAAAAGGGTTTATGACATGTGCCGGCAAGGGATGTGCTCGCCTCCGATTTAAGGGCGGCCACAGATTTTGCCCCTTTTCGCACACCACCCGCCGGAAAGGTTTGTGTCACCCCGCCCGCGTTGGGTTTGTTCGGAGAGCCCTCCCCAGCTCTGACCCGTGTGGGGGACGGTTTTTCCAAGGAGATTAAATTTCAACACGGCCTGGTGTCTCTGGGCACGTGATGCCACCAGAGGACCTTGGGGGAAAGAGCCCTGCGCACAGAGGGATCCAACTTAGATTTTCATATAAAACGCATCTTTATTGGAAGACTTGTTTAAAAAACAAAGTTTAAAATCAACAGCATGGTTCATGCGTTTCGAGCCTGAATGCTTTGGCTCTTAATCGTAACATACAACACATAACCAAAGTCTCCTTAAATATCACTTCCACAGAACAATCAGTAACATCACATGAAATTTAACCCCATAACTCCTGTTTTACTTCGGGATAAGCGCTGGTGTGTACTGCTAGAGTAAGTCTCTATTCACACAATGTCACTGCCATCAAGTTAATACACCTGCAGAGTCCAATGAGTGTAACATAGATCTAATTTATGTTTTTAATAGATGTAAAGTAAGTCTGATTTATAGTTTAAGCCCCGTGGATATCTGGTGTCCAACACCAGAATCCAGAAAGCTTCCCTATCTGTTAACCGTTTTTTTCTATCCCCACCTCGAATGGGTCTGGCCACATTTTCAATAGCTGTAACTTTAAATGTATCCAAACATGCCTGATGGACATCTCTAAAATGTTTTGATGCTCCCGAGATTTTACGTACACTGGAGTGCGTGATATCATACAGATGTTCACGAATTCTTACATTTAAACTCCTCGTGGTGCATCCAATATATTGTAGTCTACATGATTCACACCAAATCATGTAGACTACATAGGTACTATGACAATTAATGAACTGTGTGATGGAGAAAGATTTCTGTGTAACAAAGGAAGAAAACACATTGCTTTTTACCATATATCTGCATAAACCGCACCTACTTGTTCCACACTTATATGAGCCTTTCAAATCAAGCCATCTTCCCTTGTTACTACTTTGGGAAGAGGAAAAAAGGCTAGGTGAAACAATGTTTCCAATAGTGCGAGCTCTAGTAGATATAAATTTGCAACCTTTGGCCAAAATTTGTTTAAGGACAGGATCATTGGACTCTGCAGGTGTATTAACTTGATGGCAGTGACATTGTGTGAATAGAGACTTACTCTAGCAGTACACACCAGCGCTTATCCCGAAGTAAAACAGGAGTTATGGGGTTAAATTTCATGTGATGTTACTGATTGTTCTGTGGAAGTGATATTTAAGGAGACTTCGGTTATGTGTTGTATGTTACGATTAAGAGCCAAAGCATTCAGGCTCGAAACGCGTGAACCATGCTGTTGATTTTAAACTTTGTTTTTTAAACAAGTCTTCCAATAAAGATGCGTTTTATATGAAAATCTAAGTTGGATCCCTCTGTGCGCAAGTGCTGGAAAACCTCTTCTACTTCCGTTCATTCTATTTGGAGCAACCACAGCCTGTTGCTATTTCCCTGGACACTGCGCTTGATGAGGAGGGTGCGGACCTGGCTTATACTACAAAGACCTATTGGTGAGCGTTTCCTCGTTTTTCTTTTTGTTGGAAAGAGCCCTGCACCATCTCTGTGGTTTTGAAGAGTGTGCGCCGAGCCTGAGAGCCACCGTCACCCCCAGAGACATCCACTCAGCTCACCCAGTGAGCTGTCACAGAGATATAGCGGCGTTGGCCGTGCTTACTAGTCCATGTGTTGGTGGTGAGATGAACTTTTCCAGACACAGATGCAGACAACGCGCTTGAAATTTTAGATGACACGTGGCTGGCCATAGCAGGGACGGTTTTCTGGCAAAGAAATCCCTGCTCGGCATCTGGTATTGGGGGCAGGCGTAGGGCCATGACATGGCGGAACCTATCTGTGTCCACCAGACGGAAGGCAACTTTTTCCAAGGCCAAAAGCCTGGCAATGCCGACATTTAGGTTTTTGGCTTTGGGATGGTTTGGGTTAAAGTGTTTTTTCTGCCCCAAACCTGGAAGACAGAAGGCTGGCTGCTAGACTGGCCACTGTACGGCGGTGCAGGTTCGTAAAAACTGGCGAAAGGAGAAGGGTAGGATGGGTCTCTGGTGGTGCTGTGGTACTCGGGCGACGGTGGAGGCTGAAGCAGAGGCTGATCCCTGAACATGACTCTGAGAGAAATGGGCAGCTGAGGAACGCTTGGTGGTGGCGGAGGAGGAGGAGGAGGCGGAGACAGAGGGTGTGACAGTGGTTGGGGGCCCCGGGCGTCGGTCTGGCCTTTTTTTGGCCAAGTGTTCCCTCCATTTCAACTCATGCATTCGCTGCATGTGACTAGACATGTTGGTGGTGGTTAACCACTTAAGGTTCTAGCATAAACTTAAGAGTTTACGGCAAAGGCGGCATATGACATCGCTGGGTGAATCAGAGGCTTGCTCAAAGAAGGCCCAGGCTTAGGTCCTGGATCTTTTTGACGGCGATAAGCGAGGAACGGGTTTGCGCTGACCGTGGGCTGGGGAATCATATCAGCGGACTTCTGCGACCGCCCTCTCCCTTTTGTGGCGGGACCCGAAATTGGACACTACCCCATCGTATTCGTCCTCTTCCACTGATGAAGCGCTCGCAAGCAAATTCTGCGGAAAAGACCAGGATGGATCCGCAATGTCGTCATCATCATCATCATCAACACAGGTGACTTGGGTCGTCCTGACTTTCTGCATCCAGAAGTGCGGGCTACAAGCAAGGGGCATTGCAAGGCGTTGCCGCCCGCCCGGGATTTTTTGCAGATTGACCGGCTTCCTTCACCTCCTCTGATGGCATCAGTAACTGGGCGTCAGAGCAGACTAAATCATCTTCTTGATTTTTTAAACATGCCTTCTGACCCCAACCCTATTTTGTCATCACAGAGGCCTTCAGACAATGGATTATCCACAGTGGTGGGTACTAAGAGTTGACATTTGGGCTGCTTCATGTTGGGCGGATGCTGATGATGCTGAATGACGACATTTGTGGGGCCGTGACTGGGAGGACGAGGAAGTAAGACTGCTAGATGCAGGGGCATTAAACACTGAAGGACCGATGGGCGACGATGTTTGTTACGTAGATTCACAGGGCCCTGACCCAGCGATGACAGGCCTGACGGTCCTGCAACTGAAAGATCCGCTGGCATGCGTGTTGTCGCCAGCACTGGAAGGAGCACCTTCTCTCGTACCTCTACCTCCATGTGCTACCCCCCTCTTTTTTTCGCTTACCACCTGCATTTCGCTCCATGTTCAGAAATATAAAAATTTGAGAAGGTATGGAATAGTTTTGGAAAAATCTCTTATTAAAAAAACGGCAAATCACAGCTATTCTCAATCCCTCTAATCAAAACAAAATTGCTGGATTCAAATTTAACTGCAAGGTGTCTATCAACAAATCTGGACTGGGCAAAAGTCCAAAAAACACGTATCTGTTATGTTTTGGGATAAGAAACTGTATTTTTTGCACCTTTCAATTCACCTGTGGTGAATATAGAATTGCTGTTTAAGATTTACGTAGATGCTGCGTCAATGAACAAAGCTGGTGCGCAAAAAGTCAAAAAACACGTAATGTTATGTTTTTCGTATAATACACTGTATTTTTTGCACCTTTCAATTCACCTGTGGTGACTATAGAATTGCTGTTTTAAGATTTACGGGGATGCTGCGTCAATGAACAAAGCTGGTGTCGCAAAAGTCAAAAAACACGTATCTGTTATGTTTTCGTATATACTACACGTATTTTTGTACCTTTCAATTCACCTGTGGTGACTATAGAATTGCTGTTTTTAGATTTACGTGGATGCTGCGCCCAATGAACAAAGCTGGGTGCGCAAAAGTCGAAAAACACGTATCTGTTATGTTTTCGTTATAATACACGGTATTCTTTGCCCCTTTTCAATTAAACCTGGGGTTGACTATAGAATTGCTGTTTTAAGATTTACGTGGATGCTGTGTCAATGAACAAATCTGGGTTCCCCAAAAGTCAAAAAAACACGTATCTGTTATGTTTTCGTATAATACTCGGTATTTTTTGCACCTTTCAATTCACCTGTGGTGACTATAAAATTGCTGTTTTAAGATTTACGGGGATGCTGCGTCAATGAACAAAGCTGGGTTGCGCAAAAGTAAAAAAACAGTATCTGTTATGTTTTCGTATGATACAGGGTTTATTTTTTGGCAACAAAAAAACCTGTGCTGACTACAAAAATTGCTGGATTGTAATTTAACTGCAAGGTGGATATATCAACAGAGGTGGAATGGGTAAAATTGAAAATGAACACCTATCTGAAATGTATACTGATAATGCAAATGGAGTTTTGCACCTAACAAAGAGACCTGCAGTTACTAGAAATGATTTGTATCCAATATCAGCCCAGGCTGCCCAATATCCAGGAAATATTTCAATAGCAAACTGTTAATAATAAAGATATTGCAGCGCAATGTCTACACTAAAATCTTGGTGAATTTTATCCAGTGTTCTTTATAGATAGAGCTTTTCTGTGTTCGCCCGCTCCCTCCGTGACTTTACAGCGGTAGATGCTGCTTTAAAATTCTCTAGCTAACTACATAAAAGCTTCAAATCTCTAATCTAACTAAATTAGAGCTAATAGTAGAGGTTTCTCTGTGCAGAAATAGACTAATTTCGCTGAGCTGTTTGGCCACAGGCAGAGCGCACATCCTAATCCTATGAGACGCTGAGAGACACTAAGGCTGAACAGGAAGGGCTGTTCTATATTAAAACGAGGTCATGTGATTTTTCCAGCTAATCGCAACCATACACATCCCAGTCATGACGTCGCACACACATCTCACCTGCTCTATTCTGTAATCTGATTTGCTGGCCGCCAAAATGACAGGAAGCGCCGAAAATGGCGCGATCTTAATAGATGATGCACAGATTTTAACCTTAATTATCGCATGATCTGAAAATTTCGATCACCATAAAAACCTTGCCGATTTCAACTTTGTCGATAAAAATCGCTCAACACTAATGACAACCAGATACTGATACAACACCAGTACCTAAAACAGTTGGGATGCTGTGTTAAAAGTAAAGAGAACAAGACTGCTGTGCCGCGCTCTGGAAATCTTATTGCCATGTTTTATTCACAATAGAACATAGAGTTCATATCATATGTTGAAAGTTTAACATGTTTTCATTTCATTTGAACAAAATAACTCACTTAGAAAGTGATGGCAGTGACACATGTCAAAAAGTTGGGACAGGGCCAAGTCTACCATTGTGAAGCATCCCCTCTTTTTACAACAATCTATAAACATCTGGGAAGTAAGGAGAAAAATTAATTGGAGTTTTGGGAGAGAAATGGTGTCCTATGTTGAAATAGTTTCACAATTTTTAATTGCATATTTTCACAGAGTGATAAACCTCTGACAATTTCTGCTTCTGAGAGACTCTGCCTCTCTAACACACTCTTTTTATACACAGTTATGTGACTTAGTTAAAATTGACCCTCCAGCTGTTTTGTGCTAGTACCAATTTTCCAGCCATTTGTTAACACTGTCCCAACTTTTTAAGATGCGTTGTTGCCATCAATTTGTAAGTTAAATTTAATTTTTTTATGACAAAATGGAAAAATATCTAGCTTTCAAATGTTCTATGTCCTTTCCTTTAAAATATGCATTACCCCTTCTAAGCAACACTGCCTCTCACCAGTCAGACAGTTAGTTCTACTCTGCACTGATAAGGGGCAAACACCCCAAAACAGCTGTCTGTAGAAGAAATTCACTGGCTTGGTTTAAATCCATTTCACACTGCAAGACTTATTCAGTCACATATGAATTGAGGATTACTACATCAAACAGTTGGTGCTGGTGAGTTCTTTCCCAAAAGCCTTTGTTCTATGCAAATGCCTTGTGAGTTGCGAAAGGTGAATAAGTCCCGACATTGTGCCTCTCCCCAATGAGATACATTACTAGAGATGGGCGAATCGATTCTAATGAAGTGGAATTCGTTTAGAATTTCAGGAAAACTTTGATTCGGAACGAAGTTGAAGTTTGGGGTGATTCGCGGGAACGAAGCGTATTTTTAATTGATAAATGGCTGCAGCAATGGCTTACATGGGGCAAAGAACCCCTGGGGGAGAAAGGAGTAGCCTAAATGACGTGCAGAGATGAACCCAATAGGACCGTGGGGGATTCTGTGACGTCACCGCAAAATAAGTGGCGCGAGGGGAGATTTACATCATTTTGTCCCATGTTGTAGTGCTGCAGTCCGTATTGGAGATCACACAAAAAAGAAAAACCTTTTATACAGCGATTTTTTTGGGGGGTGTCACGTTTTTCGAGACTGTTGTTTACTTTCCCAATTTTGATTTTGTGGGGTATTGGAATTAAAGTCCAGTGTGCGTCCAAATTAGCTCATAAAATTTTAAATGCATTGCTAGTTTTGAGCACATTGAATACCCAAAGGGTTTATCTAACCCTGTGTTGTGTTGTTTCAGAAAAAGAAACAGCGTTTTTACAAAAAAATAACATTTAAATTTTTTGGAGCCTTTTTTTTTGCCCCAATTTATCCAAGGTTTAATTAGTTTTTTTGTGTGGGGCATAAAAGAAACGAGTTTTTAAAACGCCAAAAAAGAAATTTTGCCTGTGTTAATTCATACCCAAGGGTTTAAATTAAGTGTTTTTCTGTTTTGTGGCTAACATACAGTGTTTTAACATCTAAATAGTGGTAATTTTGGCAGTTTATTTTTTTTGCGCAATTTAGCCCAAAAGGTTTAACTGTTTTTCTGCTTTGTGGTCAGTAAAATACATTTTTTTTAACATCTCATAGCTGGTAATTTTTGGCAGCTCATTTCTTTTGCGCAATTTAGATAAAAAGGGTTAAAAAGTATTTTTTGTGTTGTGTCAGAAAATACAGTCGTTTTAACACGTACATGTGGTAATTTTTGGCAGTCATTTCTTTTGCGCAATTTAGACCCAAGGTTAACTAATGTTTTTTGCTGTTGGGGCAGTAAAAGAAACTGTTTTTTTTAAACGCAAAAAAAAAATTTTGCCTGTGTTTTCATTCCGCAGGTTAAATTAGTTTTTTTCTGCTGTTGTGGTCGTAACATACTCGTTTTTAAACGCTACATAGCGGGTAATTTTGGAAGCCATTTCTTTTGCGCAATTTAGATCCAAGGGCTTTAACTGTTTTTCTGCTGTTGAGATCAAAAAAAGAAACAGGGGTTTTTTTTAAGGGAAAAGAAGAAATTTTCCCTGCAGTAATTCTATCGAAGGTTAATTAAAGTGTTTTTTGTGTTGTGGTCAGAAAAAAGAAAACAGTGTTTTTAAAACGCCAAAGAAGAAATTTGCCTGTTGTAATTCATATCGAAGGTTAATTAACCCTGTTTTTTGCTTTTGTATTCAGTAAAATACACAAGTTTTTAATCGGAAATCAAGAAATTTTTTTGCCCATTTGTGGGCACAAATTTTTATCCAAGGGTTACCCAAGCTTTTTAATGGGTTATTTTTAAGTCAAAAACATGGTGTGTATTTATATATAATATCTTTATTAAACAGAGTCTGTACATTTTGAACAAACAGTATGTCGAAAGAGAGGTGGCAGGGGTATTCACTGCGAGTGGCAGTGGCACAAACATTTTTGGGCAGGGGACAGGTCGCAGCACAGTAAGGGGCGTGCAGCAGGGGGCACTCGGTGAGGCCAGAATCCGTTTATCTGGGCCGGGTGTGTTTACCGCAACCCAAAGGGGTTTTTGATTGATTGACTGGTATCCCCTTCCCCCAAAGACATTTGCAACTCCGCCAAGAGTCGGCGGGAACGTCGCAAAACCTTGTTGGCAGGCCCGGGACGGGTCAGCGGCCCTCACCTGTCCTCAAAACCCCCCTCTGTCCATAGGGCCCTAGCCAGAGATTACTATGTGGTCTGGGTCGCCCCACTATACAGAATATGAAAAAAATTTTAGGGGACAGTGCAGCTCTTGGGGAGCGAAGGGAAAAAAAGGGGCCCAAATCCCGCTTCTTGCAGTAGGCGGAAAAGGGTTTGATGTGGGAGTGGCATGGGAGGTCATGTTTTGAGGGGTTGCCCCTTTCATACCAAGTCCTTGAGGAGGACAGCATGAAGATCAAAAATAAATTGATGATGATGTAGCCCCACCCCCTTGGGGGCCCGGGGAAGCAAGGGCTTCATCACGTCGGAGGAGGGCGTCAGCTTGCACCCCAGGCAGCGGTTGCAGCCAGAAGTGGGTAGTTTGGCGTGAGTCAGCAGGGTAGCAGCAGTGCGATGGTGGGGGCCAGGTGCCCGGGGAGAAAAACCCCTTCGCAGGTCCAAAAAAGTAGCGACACAGGGGCTCAGCGAGGGGGGGGGCGGGTTTGTAGTAACTCGTAGGAGCGTTGGCTGTAAAATCGCTACCGGGGGGTGGCAAGTTCTTTGCTGTAGATAAGTGCTTTTTAGGGATTTCGAGTAGTGTATTGCCCCTTTTTTCAGAAAGTGCGCTGGCGGCGGTCTGTGTGTGTACTGTATAATTACATGTGTGCCGCAGCCTGCGTGGACCAGGTTTGATCGTTTTTTCAGAAATGTTTTTGTGTGCAAAAACATACGTTATACTTGGTGTACATTGTTTTTAAACCTATATGGAAAGGAAGGGGGTGCTTCCATTTTTGGGTTTTGTCCCCGCCCCTCTCACGGCTGTATAAGAAGGGCAGCTTTGCAGGTTGGGTTTTGGGTTTTTTTTTTTTTTTTTTCTCTCTGATAATGGGGGTCGGTGACCCAGTGAGAGGCCCCGATTGGCTCGATTGGGGTTTTAAAAATAGGATAGGATGCCCGATTTGAGACCAGTTGAAAGTCGGGGCAGCTTAAATTTTTTGAATGATATGTGAACCCGAGAAGTCTCAAGTTTTTTTGTATGATAGATAGATAAGTGCTTCTTTAGGGATTTCGACGGGATTGCCCTTTTTGCAAAAAAGAAATGTGCGTGGCGGCGGGTTTTGTGTTTACATGTTAAATTCTGTGTGCCGGCCTGCAGTGGCACCCAGGTTTGATAGTTTTTTCAGAAATTTTTTGTGTTGCCAGAAACTACTTATACTTGGTGTACATTTATTTTAAACCCATATGGGGAAAAGGAAGGGTGCTTCCATTTTGGGTTTCTGTCCCCCCCCACTCTCACGGCTGTCTAAGAAGGGCGCTTTGCAGGTTGGGGGTTTTTTTTTTTTTCTTCTGAAAAATGGAGGTCGGTGGCCAGGGGAGAGGCTGCCTTTTTGGGCTCGATTGAGGGGTTTAAAGTTTGGGGTTTGGAAATGCCCGATTTGAGACCACGTTGAAAGTCGGGGGGCGGGCTTAAACATTTTCCCTGATCATGATATGTAAACCCGAAAAGTTCTCAAGTTTTTTCATGTAGGATAGTTTCCCATAAGTGTTTTTTTAGGGTTTTCGACGTAGTGTATTGACCTTTTTGCAAAAAAAAATGGGGGCCGCTGGGGAGGTTTTGTGTGTGTTCATGTTTTAATTACATGTGTCCCCGCAACCCCTGCTTGGCACCCAGGTTTGAATACTTTTTTTTCAGAAATTTTTTTGTGTGCAGAAAATTCGTTATATTTGGTTTGTAACATTGATTTGAACCCTTTTTGGAAGGGGGGGGGGCTTCCAGGGGGTTTCTGTCCCCCCAAACCCCTCACGGGGTCTTAAGAAGGGCCCAGCTTTGCGGGTTTGGGGTTTTGTTTTTTTTTTTTTTTTTTCTCTCTGGAATAATGGAGGCCCGGTTTGACCCAGTGAGGGGCCCTTTGATTGGCTGGATTGAGAGGTAAAGATAGGTTGGGAAACCCCGCCGTTTTTGGCCTTGTTGAAAGCCCGGTGGGCAGTTTAAAAAAAAACATGTTCTGATCAGGGTTTTTGGTAAACCCGAGAGTCTCAAATTTTTTTTTTCATGTATGTTTAGATAGCATAAGTGTTTTTTTTTGGGATTTGATTTTTTTGTATTGCCCTTTTTGAAAGGTTCTTTTCTAAGGACCCCGGGGGGGACCCAATTGGGTTTTATGTAGAATCTTTTGGGCAGAAAGTGAAAGTGTGGCCGGGGAAAGTTTAGGGGTTTGGCCCCACGGCCCTGTGTCAACACATGCAGGTCCCCGGTGGGCCTGGGATTAACGTGTCTCAGGATGTGTTGAGGTCATCCTTGCCCGCCGCAAACATCAACCTGCAGCTACACGTGCCAGTGGGCAAGATTGCACATTCAGCCAGTCAAAGCTCCAACACACTCTGCGAAGGTAGGGCTGTTTTCATCACTTTTGCCATCATTCTCACGGTCCAGATGAACTCTGCCACTCCCAGTTTAGTAGAATCCGGCTGTGACTACTGGGAAGCCAAACTGGATGTGTGGGCCCGCAAATTGCCGAGAGTTGCAGTGGTGATAGCTCTCATAGCAAACGGCCTGTAGAGATGTGGCATACCTGTGGGGCTGTTCTGGGGCGGCAGTGGGCCATCGTGTTTAACCCCAGAGGAAAAACCCACAGTTGCAGCTTGTCCACCAGAAATGTGGATGGAATAACGGCTGACCCTTTACATGTCAAGATGAATACTGGCTTCGTGCGAATATGGGCACAGGATATACTAAAACTCCCTTTGCCTTAGGCGTGTCAAATCATTATTACATCAAGCCTTGACGCCTCATCCAATACTTTTTGTGAGTATTAGAGTTCAGTGATACCTAACTCTGCACTCTGCGCTTATTCTGATGCCGCCATCCAACTGTCTTGCCCTCTCCTGCGGTGCCAGGTTTCTACCTTCTGCCTACCACAATCTTTACCAGGGGAGGGGACTAGTTATTGCCACCCACCTCCACACCCATTTGTGTCTATTGTCACCACTATATGATCTCATGCTTTGTGCTGTTGCTGGTACTAGTGAACATCCATCACTTGTGGTCAGTGTTTCACACTCGTCTGTCCTCGGCTGATGCTGAAGGCTTGGATGGGGGTGGCGGAAGCAGAGGACTAAGATATTCGCCGGGCGATGGGGGAATGGGTGATGACACGACTGGGGGAGGCGGGGTCCGGCAATGGCTAAGAAACTTCAGCGAGGTATGTGTGCCTCTCGATGTTGGAGTAATCAGAACGTAGTTTTGGCCACCTCCAGAATGTCATTGTGCACCTTGCTGACTCATGCTGCTGCTACATGTGGCTGTTGCCATGTAAGCCATCCACTTGTATTGTGCCACTCCATCTGACTCTCCATGTTGCTCTTGCTGCTTGCCTGTGACCTCCACACTCTGTCCTCATGCTGCTTGCTGTGGCGGCTGGCCATGACCTCCACTCTCTGTTTTGTGCAATGTCCTGACTCCATTCTCTTTGCTGCTCCATGTCCTCCACACGCTGTACATTGTGCCACTCTGTGGGCCCATACTCTCTTTTTGCCACCTCCAGAATGTAATTGTGCCCACTCTCTGAACATCAGGCTGCTGCTGTGGCTGCCTGCTGCCTTGATCCTCCACACTCTAGTCTTCATTGTGCCACTCTTGACCCCTACATGCTCTTGCTGCTGCCGTGACTCTCAACACCTTATGTTCCTCAAGTTGCTAGTCTGTGCTGCTGCCTGACTCCTCACTCTGTCATTGTGCTATGTCTGACATCATTTCTCTTGATGATGCCTATGACATTCCACACTCTGTATTTGTGACCCTACTGTGGCCTACGCCGGTTTTTGCCCACATCCTGAATGTACATTGTGCTACTCATATGAACTCATGTATGTTGGTCTGTGGGCTCATGCTGTGTCCTAACTTTCTAGGTCTTGGTACCTCTCTGTGGGCATTACTCCTGTTTTTTCACACCGCCAGATTGTCATTGTGCCACTCTCTGATCTAATGTGCTGGTGTTGCTCCTGCCGTGACCCTCCTACAATTCTGTCATTGTGCCACTGTCCACATCATGAACCGTCGGCAGTAGGAGATTTTTTCAGTGGAGATGGAGGCAGGGTAGTCCTGAAAAATTCACTGCGCAATGGACCGCTCATGCTGAAATTTGCCCTGGCTCAGGTGACAGTCCGAATATGTCACCATCAAGAAGAGAGATGAATTCTGGTTACTCACTTTATGGACCATTCGCTACCGCGTCCAAAATGGGAGCCTTTTCATCCTGCTTGCCTCGAGTGGAGAGGACAAAACTCAAATACTATTAGAGAAATCTTCCGTGAGTCAGTTTGCTTACCCTTCCCCAAAAAACCATTTTTCGGGACACCAAGGCAATTCTTTCTCCATCGCTTCTTCAATAATTCCTAAAAAAGTTCCAATTGAAGTTTATTATGAAGTAGTATAAACCGTTCACTAAGGGGGTAGTATTGACATCCAGCTTTACTAGCGTGACACCAATTTGTTGGAAATGCAGCGTATGGAATTGAAGGAGACCCTAAATACAGGGAATGTTTTAGCTGCTTATTTTGCATTCGGTAACATTAATGATGGAATTTAGTACAAAACTGGAATACTGAACTACAAGCAAATGCTGCAAAACTGGCTTAGGATGAGCTTCTTCAGTATGAAGAATGAGAATTGTATGTCCAAATTACAGACAGGAAAAACCGCCTCCGTTTCCTCCTTGAGCCTCGTCTGTCATATCCGTGTACCATACCTCTCGCCTCCGTCCCTTGACCACGATCCTTGTCGGCTGTCCTGACCTTACGCTTGTCCCCGAATCCGAGTTTGCCTTACGATTTTTTACCTCTCTACACCTCGGCTGCCACCGCAAGCAAGTCACGTCAGGGGTAACGACCTGGTAGACTCCCACCGCAGCAAGTCCATCCCGCTTTGCGGTGGGCTCTGGTGAAAACCGGGACCTACTTAGATTCTGCTCCCTGGCGTGGCTATTGCCATCGTCCCCTTACTGTGCTGCGATCTGTGGTGGCTTCGGTAACCTACTACTGTGTTCTTTGACGCTATCATAGGATCTTAGCCCTCAGCTTGTTTTTTTCCAGCTGGCGCTGCCATGACTTTATCAGGCTGCATTCCTGCTTCAGTTTTTTGTCAGTTTTGCCCCTGTAAGTGCACAAGGAATTTTAAAGTGAAGCGATTCTAAGAGCGGCGGCAGTCATGTGCGTGTCATACTAAAACACAGCATTGTATGAAGACCAGACCAAGCTCCCTCTGCATATTTAAGCATGGCACAACATTCTACAGCACCCTACAGGCTCTCTGCAGCCTGGAAATAGCTGTTTTTTAATGCGAGTCGACCCGAAGTAATTCAGACCGAAACAAAATTTGTTGGAAATTTCGGCGAAGTCGGCGAACCGAATTTTTTAGAAATTCACCGATCTCTAAACATTACCCATTGTAAGCCACACTCACCTCTCACCTAGCAAGAACTTCACTGGCTTGGATTTAATACATTTTACACTGCAAGACTTTTTCTGTCACATTTTAATTTAGGATTTCTACATCCAATAGATGGCGCTGGCGAGCTCTTCAGATGTTTTTTTTTTTTTTTTTTCACAAAGCCTTTGTTGTATTCATGCTTGTGTTAGTCACCAGATAATTGCTGACTAGTGATCTTTGCTGAACAGGCAGTGTCAGCCAGTTACTAGGCTTAGAGACCAAGATGTTTTTTCTGTCAGTCCATCTGACATACATATTATAGTGTATAATGCTAGTGATTAAGAGATTGCATAGCCAAGGCCTCTAAGAGGAGTCAAAAATTGTTTAAAAAATTGTTTAAATTTTAAAAAGATTAAAAAATTCCTCTTAAACTTCACTTAACACATTTGTTATGTAAAAAAAATAAATCAGTACAAACCATACTCATAATTGGTACTACCATACCCATAATAACCAGAACTATAAAATTATTATGTTATTTAACCAGCATGAAGAATGTTGCTTAAAAGAAATAGAACAATGGCAAAACTGCAGTTTTTTTGGTCATCCGGGCTCTTTGTCGCTGGAAGAGTAAAATGTTCTGCATGCTGGAATATTAAAAAAATAAGTATCACTGTAATTACATTAAACTATAGTACTGAATAATGAATGCAGTTAAAACTAAACCTAAAAAGTGACACTCAAAAAAATCCAGAGTTGCAGTACATTTCCTATTGTCCCTCTCAACAAATAGCAATCCGTTATCTGTACCTAGTTAGGCTGCCATTCAAAATGTACTCTGTCCTAAATGCCAACAGGGTTGTGTCCTTAAGGATTTAAAATTTTTGTGTACATTAGATGTTTTCCCTATGTCATGAAGATTAAGCTTTTCCCCTGAAACACAGTAAGGCTCTGGCATTCCATTGGATTCATGGAAAGGATAAAGGAAATAGTTAGTTCTCTTGATTAACCTAATACCTACTAAGGCTGTGGTGTTAAATGTTTTTTAAATTTGTACATTAGACAAAGTAATATAGCTTTTAAGACTTGAAAATAAGGGTTATTTTTAATAGGATCTTTTCTGTTGGGCTACATAACATTTTTGTATACGGCTCTAGGATGCTTTCATAAAATGAATAAAGAAAAAACTGTGACACATATGTTGTAGACGGAACGACAAAGGTGTTCGATGTCCCAGTGGGGGGGTCAAATCAGTATATTGGTTGACACGTGCCAGAGAGTAAGAATTCACAGCCTGACAATTTCTCATTCAAATGAGTTCTGCTAAGTTTATTACAAAGACACAAGTTTTTATACTTGGGGCGTAACACATTCCATAAGCAACATGTGACATTACATCCACCCTCTTAATTGGCTCTTATTATCTACATTTTAAATGAAACACTCCACCTTTTGTTTAAGAAAATCAAAACCGTTAATGCCAGTAGCCATTTTGGAATATCAGGGTGTGTCTGAACACAGACGCCATCTTGTGGGTGAAATAGACATCTCACATAATACATTCCATAACAGTTATCTCTACAGATTTATATGCGGCCATTTGTTAACACATTAAAGAGTGTATGGTTATACAGGCAGCTTTTACGTGCAATAATATAAAGACATGTGAGGTATTATACTAACAAAAATAAACAAAAGATACATTCCCCCTTTGTTCCCATCCCCAACACATACATATGGCAAAATGAACATACAGCCACAATAGTCAATATAGACATTATCTTGCATGAAAAAGTAGCATTACAGTTAAAAGTGGCATAAAAACTGGATATACAATGCTGCATTAAAAACTTTACCTGCCATTATCACCATTCAGGATATAAACAGTGAATAAACAGTGGTGTCACTGGAATGGCATGGGACAGCTGAAGCCACTGTTTGGCTGTAGTGGTTGGACAACCCCTTTAATGGTGAAAAAATCGGTTTAGAGGAATATTTGATCATTGGATTGAAGTTTAAGATTTTAAGCATTCTGAGATAATAGTACTGTTGGGGCTCTGGATAGTAGTTTAACTGGGACAAGGGCATGAAGAAGCAAGCAACACAATCGGCCAACATTGACACAAAAAGCATGCTAGGTCAATTACCATTTGCAGTAAACCACCACCAATGCCTAATTTGGTCTCAAATTGTCTGTATGTGATATTTTAGCCGCAATGTTGTAAACTTGAAAGAAAAATTGAGGCTTGGTATTTTGTTTCGCTACACAGAATTGTTCATAAGTTGATGGAAGAATGGAGTTAGAAATAGGAATAATAATACACAAAGTAAAAGTAATATTTGTACAAGAAAATTCTTTACGTCAATGAGTTTTTGGGCGAGATGAATGGGGGGAGGGTTCTCTTCAGATTTTATTGTAACAAGCTCAACAGAGTTGGGACATTTGCTTCTACTAATAGTTATGTTTCTTGTGTTAATTAAATTCCTTAACAGAATTGAAGCGTTCTTCCATTTATTTGAGTGCTTAACTTTAAGCATTCTTTAATGACCAAGAAGAACATGGGAGTCTTAAACCAAAAGTGTACAAAAGTGCACTTAATGTTTCCAGAATTTTGCATATTGCAAGCAGGGAGGTCCCAGGGTCAGATTTTAATTTGTTAGCAAATAGGTAAATTTTATTAGTTTACTAAGCTATTACTATTTCTTTTTTTTTCCCCAATGTTTGACCTGATGGCCTCTTATAAGAACTCCATTAATAATCCCTTCTAAGGCCAGCTGGTAGCTCAATTTGAGCCACTCTCCAAAAAGGGGGAGTTGGCCCTGCTTGGCAAATCTCCCCATTCATTTCTATGGTTGTTCTGAATTTTACTGAACAAGTGTGCTATGCTATATTTGGAACTTCTAAAGACATGAATGGGGAAAAGGTGTGAATACGTGGCAATCACCTCGTTCTCTGAGGAAGCTCATATTTCCAGAAGAAAAAAAATAGGGGCAAAATTGGATAACCCTGATCTGTACCATTTAACAAGTGTTTATGAAGGAACCTGTTAAGACCATTAGAGAAGGAATGTACTCTAATGGCAGACACTATTGGGCTTTTGAATCCAAATTTATTGAGTGTCTCATAAGCTTAGCCCCAATATGTCCTATTCAGTGTCTTCTCTGCAACAAAGGAGAGTAGCAAAATAGGCACCCAAGAAAGCCAAACTCTGCTATAAGAAAAATCTAATGCCCTGTGTCATGGGGAGCTTGACTTTCCATCTATATATCTGGTCAAAGTTTATTAATGAAGGGAGCAAATGAAAAAGTCTATCAGTTTTGCCTATAATTTGATGTCTGTGTTTAGTAGGGATTTTAGCATACGGAATATGAGGGTACTTTTCCCAGGTTTGAGAAGGTAAGATCATAACCCGTAGCAATTCATTATGTAAAAAATGGTTTTCCATTGGTGCCTTATGAATGTTACAGAAGTAAGTGGTTATGGTTGTGTGAAAATGTAAAATGTTTATTGTAAGTCCCATATGGTCTTGGAGATTGAGTTTAAGTTTTTAAAATGGTTGAGTAATTTCTACTGCCATAAATTAGGAGATCAAGTCCTAGAGTTAGAAAATAAAAAATATGGTAGATGAAGCAATTTTAAAAAGGTATTAATGTGATCAGTTAAAAAATTATAAAGCTTCTGGTAAGTCTCTAAATTCATTGGTTATCTCTTATGGGTTAGTAATGATATGACCTCATTCAGAGGAGATGAGTTAAGAAACTTTGGCTTTACCTTGTAGGAAAACTACTGATTAGCTAATAATTTATTAGGTTCATTCATAGAAAAGTTAGTTTTAATCTGATTTATTTAATTCTTATAGACTATTTTTTTTTCATATAAAAGATTGTTTAACTCTTTCTTATGCTGCCTTCTGAATCTAGAGGATAGTTGGATGAGTATATTTTTCAGATAGACCTTATAGGTGTTCCACAATAAGAATTAGGGTATGTTCACACAGCTTATTTGGATGCTGTTTGGGCGCTGATTTTTCAGCATCCAAAACAGCATCAAAACCTGACCTGACCCACGCTTCTTCAGAAGAGGTTTTTGATGAGGCTTTGGTGAGGTTTTGGATGAGGTTTTCAACACTGTTTTCACCCATACAAATTAATAGCCAGGGCAGAAAACGCTCCACAGATGCATAAAAACGCACCGAGAAATTCGTCTAAAAGCACGCCAAGGTTTTGGACGAAGTTTCCTATGGGGATTTTCAGCACTGAAAACAATTCAAGAATTGGCATGATGTTGCTTTTTCAGCACCCAAAACAGCTTGTAAAGAAGCACCTAAAATGCGCATAAAAAACTCATCATATGTGAACTACAATGCTGTTTTACATAAGAATTAATGAAAGTGAACTAGGGGCATTTCGAAGGTTTTTTTTATGCTGCTTTGGGAGCAGAAACGCTCTTAAAACTGCTCCGAAAACGACGTCAAAATCAGTTGTGTGAACTGATTCTTATCGACTGAGGGAGAGCTGAAAGAGAAAAAATCTTTCAAGTGGGAACGTGGTTGTTTAGATTGAAGTGAGTAGTACACATCTGGTCTTATACAGCTTAAACATAGACTAGGCCATGATACATTTATCACCCATGGCTCACGCTGTTTGATACATTTGGCACATCTACAAACATTTATCTAATCTTAAATGACCTATAATTAATATATGCTTAATTTATGCCAATATTTTGCAACAGAATTTTACTGCAGCATTGCCAAGGTGAGAAAAGGGCAACAAAGGTGAAGTGGATTTGTGGTTTGCCCTATTTGCTCCAGAAATGTGTGTAATATATTACATAGTTATATAGTTTTTAAGGCTGAAAGAAGATAAGACGTCCATCCAGTTCATCCTATTTTGCTAAAGTGTTGCTAAAGTGTTGATAGGGAAAGGCAAAAAACCCCAATGAGGTAGAAGCCAATTGTCCTCATTTTAGGAAAAAAATTCCTTCTTGACTCCAGTCTGGCAATCGGAAAAATCCCTGGATCAACAATCCCTCTCCAAAACCAGACACATAATTTTTTTATTTATTACACCCCAAAAATAAACCAAAAACCCTTTTTGAACCCCTGTTTTTAAAATTCACCATGAAAAGTTTCCCTGACAAAAGATTTCCCAAACATCCCCACGGCTCTAAAGTAAAGAACCCCTTTTCTAGGGTTTATGTATAAATTTTCCCCTTTTCCCAAGCCCGTAAGGATTCCCCCTTGTTCTAGATTCAGTCCAGGGGTATAAATAAATTTTGAGAAAAAATCTCTATTTTTCCCTTTTGATGTATTTAAAAACATATTTTTAAATGTCCCCCCCAAGCCATCTTTTCTCTACCTAAATAACCCCCAATCTTGCAAATCTTTCTGGGTATTGCAGCCCAAACCCATCCTTTTTTTAAATTTTTTTTTGCCCCCCCTTTTTGTCCCCTGTTCAAGCTCTACAATGCCTTTCCTGGGGCACTGGGGGCCCAAAAACTGTACACAAATTCCATATGGGGTCAAACCAGTGACATAAAAAGGGAGAATAATGTTTTTACATGTAAACTAGGTCCCTTTTAATACCCCCCAATGATCCTTTATTTGGGAAATGCGGGCCCTCACGGGCCTGTGAAATTTAAATTTTTACTGCCCACTAGATTCCCAAGCCCCTTCCCCAAATGCCCACTTTCCCCAGCTTTTTTTTCCCTTTAACAGGGAGCTTTAAAGGGAAATTTTTTCCCCCCCAAATGCAAAACCTTGAAATTTTATCTGTGTTAAACCTAAACTGCCACTTCCCTGCCGAGGGCCTCCAACTTTTTCCGATCCCTTTGTAAAAACACATTATCCTCTATTGTGTTGTTTAACTTTACGGGAGTTTAAAGATCGAAAATTTCAACTGGGGGAAAATCCATGGGAAAAATCGTTAATGAAAATTTTAAAAGAGGATGGGACCCAATACTGAGCCCTGGGTACCCCACAGTAACGGGGTTTCCCAGCCCTGTTGAAATGCACCTTTTAATTTAACCCCCCTTTTTGTTTTCTATCATAAACCATTTGCTTACCCATTTCACACATTTTCCCCCATCCAAGCATTCTCTTTTTTCCAAACCAAACCCCTTTTTTTGTGGCACCGAATAAAATTTGCTTTCAAAAAAATCTAGATATAGACATCCAGTGCCCACCCACCCCGGGTTTTAGAACTAACTTCCTCATAGAAGCTAAAGAGGTTAATTTGACAGGCCCCGACCTTCATAAACCTTTTCCCTTTAAAACCATTAAACTTTTATTTTTTCATTAAAGAAAAAAATCCAGGATAGCATCTCTGAAAAAACCCTTCAAACATTTTACCAAAAAGGGGTTTAAATTTCCCGGGCCTATAACTTTCCAGGATAAATTTTTTAAAGCCCTTTTTTAAATATTGGCCCCCACATTTGCTATCGCCAGCCCTTTGGGACATCCCCCGTTATCAGACAGTCCAAAAATATTAAAAATTTAAGGGGCCTACCCAAAGCCCACCCATTAACCCCCTTGGGAAACACGGGGGTGAAATACCATCAGGACCTGGGGATTTGTCTCTTTTAAGCTTCCTAAGGCAAGCTCCACTTCTTCCGGGGTTAGAAAAGAAAACATTTAATTGGGAGTTTACCTCACCCCTCTGTTCATCCACAGGAAAATAAAAGTGGAAAAAAAAATTTTTTTTAGCTTTTGGGTTTTTTTCCCTCGCCCCCCCTACAGTCTCCCCCCTCAAACTTTTAAAGGGGGCCAACTTTTCTGTTTTAATCTTTTGCTTTTTTATAAAGAAAAAAAAAAATTTTTGGGGGGGGGTTTTTTTTTTACTTTCCAGGGAAATTTATGTTTTTCGTCCCCAGTTTTGCTCCCCTTTATCTTTTTTTAAAACATTTTTTTATTTTCTTCCTTATAGTTTTTTTTAGTGCCCTCTTCACTGCCCTCCCATTTTTAGTAATAAAAACGCTTTCTTTTTTTTTTTTATTGCCCCCTTTTTTACCCCCCCTGTTGTTTCCACATTGGGTTCTTCCTGTTTCAATTCTTTTATTACCAAAAGGGTATTATTTTTTCAAAAGGGCGCCAAAGTTTTTAAAAATTTTAAAATAAAAAAATTACCCCATTATTTTTTGTTTTTAAAATTTTTAAATCCCTTTTGTCCCTGCCCATGGGGGTTTAGGGCCCCCTAAACAGAAAAAAAATTTGAGCCTTTTCTAAAATTTCAGTTTTTTTTGGGTGGCTCTCTGTCAAAAAACTCTTTTGAAAAGTAAAATGGAAATATTTTTAATTTAGGTCCCCTTTTCCTAGATGCCCCTCAACCGAATTTTTGTTACTCTATCGGGTCAATTAGGGGAAAATTAAGCTAAAGGGTTTTCCCCCCTAGTCGGTTTCCCTGCCCCTTTTTGGGCAAAGGAAATTATCATTAGTTATTGACAAAAACCTTTTTTTCCCTTTAGGGGAGTACGGGTTTCAGTTTCCCAATTAAAGGTTTGGAATTTAAAAGTCCCCATAAAACAACCCCCATTCTGATTAGCCCCCTTTCATCAATTTGCCCTGAGGAGTACATCTTCCATGGTTTTTTTTTTATTTTTGGGGGGCCCTTTATAAAAACCCCCTATTAGTTTTATATTGTTTTTTTTGTTTACCCCCCAGGGTAAAAATTTAAACCCATAAATTCTACATGTTCATTCCCTTCCCCAAAAATTTTCCCCCGTAGTTTTGGCCCTTCAGATGGGATTTTACATAGAACAGATACCTCCCCCTTCGGGTTTTTTACGACCTTCTAAAAAAGACCGTAACCCTATAATTTAAAACCACCCATTGTAGCTTTTTGACCCAAACCATGTCTAAAATAATCCCCACTTTTCATATTTTTCTTTAGCTTTTAAAAAAATTCTATTTTAAATTTTTTTTTGGGGTTTTATTATTTTTTTTTTTGTAATTTTACCCCCCCCCCCAGTCCCTTTTTTTTTAATTTTCCCTTTCCAATTTCCCGGGGCCATTCTTTTCCCCCCAATACAGCTGCACCCCCCCCCCCATTTAGGGGCGCCTGTCCCTAGCAAGAGCCCTGTAGCCAAGACAGAAGTCAGCCCATTCCCCCAAAAACCCAAATCTCTTTTTCCCCTACCCCAATTTATGAGCCCTTTTTCCCACCTCTCTTTTTCCTCCCATTTGCCTCTCGGGTTTGCCCCGGGGAAAATGAACTATTTCCCGGGAAAATAAAACCCTTGGAGGTCCTTTGGCCTTAGTTTTTGGCCTAAGTCCCTGAAATAATTTTTGGGACACTCAAATACCTCTAACTTTGTCTTTTTTTCTAAACCCCCCCCCCCAGCAATCTGTCACCCCTTTTCCCGCGAATGTCAACCCCCGCCCCCCCAGGTCAACAACAAAACTGTTCGACATTCCAGTCTTTAGGGCAGATTCCCCCTGTCTGTGCCCCTAATTAGGGAAAGTCCCCAATTTACTAGACTACTACACCTGCCCAAACCCTGCTCTCCCCCCCAACTTTTCCCCAAATCTTACTGGAGCAAACGGGGGATTGTTTTTGCGCAGCAAGGGCTTTTCCCTGAGCTGAAAACCCCCCCTTTCCGCCAATCTTGAAAAAATTTTTTGGGGTTGTCCCCAAGATAAAGCACTACCCCCCCTGACACTCTTCCCCCCTAAACTTCTTTCGGGTTACCCCAGCTCCTTTCATTTCCCGCCCCTTCCCAAATGCCACCATCCCCCCACATCTACCCCTGCGATTAAAGGGGCTCGTGAGCAAAAAAACCTCGTTTCCCAATTTGGGCAATGGAAACCTTAGTGTTGCCACTTGCTCATTTAGAATCCAGGAAATGGGCTTCAAAAATGTGCAGTTTGCCACATTTTGCACAGAAAGTATGGACCCCAACTTTTGCTTAAGGATGGAATACTTGCACAGATTGTCACTGGGATAGCATTGTAAATTAAATGGAACTCAGGGGTATTTTATAAAGGGAAAAATATATAATAACGTTTATAAAAACGTAAAAATTTTCGTCCCCTCTAAACCCCCCCAAATCTAAACCCCTCAATATTAAAGTCCCCAAAACATAAAAAGACCATTTAAAGAAGACACACTTCGTTTCCCCCCAAAAAATCGCCCCAATAGTATTTTTTAAAAACCTTTTTCCCAAAGCTTTTTTGGCTGTGCTGCCCCCCCTTTTTTTCCAAAAGAAAAAGGGCCTACCACCCCCAAAACGGGTTTGAAATTTTAAAAAAGCCCCTTTTTAATTGGGGAAAACCCCACCCCCCCTAACTATTCACCCTGATTATCACCTGAAAAGTCACCTGATTAAACCAAACACTCAACAATTATTAGGGTTTTTTAAAAAAAAATGAACTGCAGTACACAAACACTCTTTAAACATAAAATTAATCTGGGACCCAAAATAAGTGTAGCTAAAAACTAAAAAACTATAGTCTGCTAAAATTTTTTTTAAATTACTAAAAAACAAAAAAATAAACACAGTTTATAAATGAACACAAGTATTTGTTTGGAGTTTTAAACAAGGACTTCCCCCTCCCCAATAAAAAGTCCCCCTGGGTGTTGAGTATTATTATCGAAAAATTTTAAAACCCCCGGCACGGTTTTTTATTTTTGATAAGGGTTTTTTTCCCGATCCCCGCGAAAAATTTGGGTTTTAAAATCGGCGCTAATCTTTTAAAAACCTGGGGCCTTTTTCCAAGCCCCTTCCCTGTCATTTTGGGGGTGGCCAGCAAACACTTACGAATAGAGCAGGGTGGGGCGGGTTGCAAACGTCTTTGACTGGGATTTTTGGGGGGTTTTGTTTTGGGGCTGGAAAAAGCCCCATGCCCCTTGGGTTTACATAGAACACCCCTTTCCTGTTTCACCCCTCAGTTTTTGGCCCGTGTTTTAAAAAAGAGCGGGAAACGGGTCCCTCGGCCCTCTCTCAAAACCCTAAAGCGAAAATTTTCAATTTGTTCCCCACAACGCTATGCTTTTGCGTGAACTTTAAAAAACTTGGTAGATTAGAATTTGCATTTTTTAGTTACTTGGGCTGGAATTTTTAAAAGGAGCACAAAGCGCTGTGCAGCCGCGGGGGGGTGGGGGGGGGGGAGCGGGCAAAAACAGACAGAAAGCTGCAGGCCATTTTTTTAAAGGAGGGGGAAATTTTTGTGCAGCCCAGACTGTGAATTGACCCCCCCATTCCCAAGGGGTTTTTTGATTAACAGTTTTTTGGCTAGTTTTTTGGGGAAAAAATTACTTGAAATGTTGTGAAACCTGTACTTATTTTAGGATACAGACTTTTCTAGTAACTCCCCAGGTGTATTTGATAGGTGCAAAACTCAAATTTTTATTATCCTACAAAATTTTAATTTACGTTTTTTTTTCCATTTTTGGCGCAGCCCAGCTTTTTCTAGAGCCACCTTGCCCCAAAAATTTGAATACACCCAATTTTGTGGGCACCACAGGTGAAATTGGATAGGTACAAAAAACCACGTTTTTTTAAACATACAAAAAATTTAAATTACGTTTTTTTTTAAATTTTGGGCAAGTCCAGTTTTTTTCTAGAAAACCCCCATTTAAAAATTTAATACGGGAAATTTTTGGTAGTCACCGCAGGTGTATTGAAAAGGTAAAAAAAACGCCTTTTATTATCCGTACACAATTTAATTACGTTTTTTTTCTTTTTTGGGGCCAGTCCAGCTTTTTAAAAGGGGGGCCACTTTGCACTTAAATTTGAATACAGCAATTTTGTGGGCCCCCGGGCGTGTATTGATGGGTGCAAAAAACCCCCTTTTTAATTATCTGAAACAAATTTTTAATTACGTGTTTTTTCCCACTTTGGCGCAGTCCAGCTTTGGTTCAAAAAAGAGCCACCTTGCATTTAAAATTTAAAATACAGCAATTTTTTTAGTCACCGAAAGGTGTATTGTAGGTGAAAAAAACCACCTTTTTGTTATCCAAATAGTTTTTTTAAAATAGCGAAATTGCACTGGTACCCCCTAGTGTTTTAAAATACCCTTTTGTTGTCCCCCCCAAATTCCTGAAAAAAAAAAATTTCTACCCAAAATGTTCTCTTTTGTCATTGCGAAAAAAACACAATTTTTTTAAAGCCCGTGAAAACTTCTGAATATTTTTTGGGGCTCGTTGAATCTCAGTATGGCCAGATAGCCACTTTATGATTTTTTGTTGAAAACTATAAATTCCTAGTCCACGGGCCTTTTTAAATCCCTGGACTGAAGGAAGAAACTGTTGATTTTGTCTTAGGGTTTCCCTTCCCCCAAAACCGCATTTCACGGGTTTTTCGCAAAAAATTTTTTCCCTTTTTCTAATCCCATTTGGCTTGGGAAAAAAAAGAGGGATTTAAAGAAAAGCTGTGTTTTTGCCATTTTTTAAAATAAAAAATTTTTTCCCAAAACCCCTTCCATACCTTCTCAAATTTTTAAATCTTTTGAACAGGACAAAAATTTGAAAAGTGGTAAGCGGCAAAAAAGGGGGGGTAGGACATGGGGGAAGGGGTACGAGAAAAGGGTTTGCCCCTTTCCCAGTCCCTGGCGAAAACCAAAAAACCAACCCGTGGATCGTGGGTTTGCAGAAACCGTCGGGCTTGCCCACCCCGCGGGGTCAGGGCCCTGGGAATTCTCATAACAAACCACGTCCCCAATCTGTTTTTTCGGGGGGGTTTAATGCCCCCACCATCCAGCAGTCTTACCTCCTTGTCCTCCCAGTCACGGCCCAAATGTCTTTCATCAGCATAAACAGCACCCCGTCCAACATGAACAAGGGCACCCCAAAAAGGGTCAACTTGGGGTACCCACCCACCGGGATAATCCTTTTTTAAAAAAGACCTTTTTGATGAAAAAAATGGGGTTTGGGGGTCAGAAGGAAATTTTCCAAAAATCAAGAGGCCCAAAAAGGGGAATATTTTTTCTGCTCTGACGCCCCAGTTACTGGGTGCCATCAGAGGAGGAGAAGGGAAACCGGTCAACCGGGGAAAAATCCTGGGGCCTTTGGCAACTCCTTGCAGTGGCCCCCTTGCTTTTAGCCCCCCAGCCCTGGAAGGGAAAATGTCAGGACACCCAAATCACCTGTATTGAATGAAAGAAGGGCATTCCCCGGGTTCCCAAAGGGCTTTTCAGCAGAATTTGCTTTGAGCGGGTTCCCCACTGGGCGAGGAGGGAAAACAGGGTAATTTTCAGATGGTCCCCCCCCTCATAAAGGGAGAGGGCGGGCGCAGAAGTCCGCTGAAATGAACCCCCCAGCCCACGGTCCAGCGGGAAAACCCCGCTCCTCCCTTAATTTGCCCCTCAAAAAAAGGGCCCGGACCTTCAAGCCTGGGGCCCTTTTTTGAGCCCAAACCTTGATTAACCCCCGATGTCAAAAAGGGCCCCCTTTGCCGTAAACGCATCATTTGAAAGGGAAGAATCTTAGGTGTTTAAAAACCCCCAAAACCAACATGTTTAGTCAAAATGGCAAAATGGGATAGTTGAAATGGAAAGGGAACACTTTGGCCCAAAAAGGTAAAGACCGATACCCGGGTTCCAAAACCCCTGTCCCCCCCTGCTCCGCCTCCCCCTCCTCCGCCAACCACCCAAACGTTCCTCAGCGGGCCCCTGTTTTCTCCCGATTTATGATCATGGGATCAGCCCCGCTTCAGCCTCCCCCGTCGCCCGAGTTTCCACCAGCCCCCACCAGAGACCCCCCCTACCCCCCCTTTTTTCCATCCACCCCGTTTTTTACGACCTGCACGCCGTACAGGGGGCCAATTTTAGCCCCGCCATCCTTCTTTCCCAGGGTTTGGGAGCAGAAAAAACCCCTTTAACAACCCAAACCCCTCCCAAAGCCAAAAACCGAAAATTTTGGCATTGCCAGGCCCTTTTTGGGCCCTTGGGGAAAGGGTTCCTTTCCCTCTGGTGGACACAGATGGTGGGTTTCCCCCCCGTCATGGCCCCGCCTCCCCCCCAAAACCCCGAATTTCTGACCCCCGGGGTTTTTTTTGCCAAAAAGCCGTCCCTGCCCTGGCCCCGCCACGTGTCATCCCAAAAAAATTCCCAAACCCCGTTGTTTTCATCTGTTTCCCCGGGAAAAATCCATCCACCACCAACAAAATTGGGCAGTAACAAGGCCAACGCCCTTTTGTCCTTAAAGCCCCACCCGGGTAGCTGGGGGGAAAGTCCCTGGGGGGACGGGGGCTCCAGGCTCGGCGCACCTCTTCAAATCCGCAGAGATGGTGCAGGGGTCTTTCCCCCCAAGGGCCCCCTGGGGGCATCAAAAAGGGCCCCAAAAAACCAGGGCCGTGGGTGAAATTAATCTATCTTGGAACCGTCCACCACACAGGTCAGGAGGGTGTTGACGGGTCCTGCCAAAGAGACCGGGGCGCTGGCTGGGGGACAAAAACCCTTGGGGCCAGGGCAAGGTGGTGTGCATCAAAGGGTTTGAACTTTCTGGCCCCCCTTTAAAAGGGGGACAACCCCCCCTTGCCCCACTTTCAAAGAACCTTGTCCCTCCAGAAATTTTTTAAAGCGCTACCCGGGGCCTTTGGGCTGCCTGCTTTTAGGAAGGGCCCAGGGCTTAGTTCCACTTCCCCCATTTGCCCCCCCCGCTTTCCCCCCTGCTGCTTGCAGCGTCAGCTCGGCCTCCCCCAACCCTCTCAAATTTTTGACGTGGCAAAACGCCCGGAAATTCCCCCCCCGGAAAATGCCCAGCGATTGTGCAAACGCGCCAAAAGCCCTTACGCCCGTACGAAAAGGGCACATGGCCTGAGAAGCGCCCGGGGTGGACCTCGGTTGTTGGGGCCACCAAGGTGGAGGCAGGTGAAGGAGCCTGGGACCATCCTTGCCCCCCTTTTTTAAAAAGCCACCAAAATGGCGTTTTTTTCGGACAAAAGCCCTTGTCAGCATGAGCATTTTGGTGATCTTAGTTTTGGAAAGATCGTTGGACACTCTGAAACCCCCCCGGGCCCCGCCAGCGACGGAGGAGGAGAAGGACACAGAGCGGACCACGGAGCCCCCTTTCTCTCCCCTTGAATCCACAAAGGGCCCCCCAAATTTCCAAAATTTTAAATTTTGGACCTTTTTTTTAGGCATGGTTCCCGGGGCCAGGCTAGTGCAAGGCGGGGCATTTCCCCCCCCCCTCTCAGGGGGCATCACTGAGGCAAATCAAAGGGGTGTGTTTAACCGTGCCGGAGGAAGCGGAAGGGGGGGGATTTCCGGACACCGACGTTTCCCGACGTCCCTGCCCTTTAAAAAAAGGGTTGGGGCGAATTTGAGGTGGGGGAAAAATATGAGGAAGATCATTTTCTAGGCCCCCCCCACCCAAAAGGCTTGGGAAAAACAAAGGCTCCCCTTCAAAATGAGTGCTTTGGGTGCTCCATTTCCTCCCAAAATGATCCCGCATTTAAGGCCCCCAAAATGAACAACAGTTTTGGGGGGCCACCCACCTTGGGTCCCCGGGACAAAAACCCAAAATCAGCACTTTCCTTCCACCCCCCCCAAATAGAAGTAAAATTTCAGGAAAAGGAGACCTTGCTGATTGAAAACAACTGGGGACATCTGTTTTTGTCCCGCTTCACATTCTTCAAAAATTTACGGTGGAACAACCCTCAGCGACGTGACAAAACATAGTTCCCAAGTAAACCCAAACGGCAGCCAGCAGGCGATGTGGGGGGAAAACCTAATGGGGACCTCTGGGAATTTTTTATTTAAACCAAACCTTTCCCAATTTCATGTTTTGCAGGGGACATATTCCCCCAAAAAAACAAAAAAAAAAAAAGGGCCACTTAAGAATTTATGGGGCAAAGACTAAACCCGGGGTCCCAACACCCCCGGTTTTTTTGGATGTGTTCTGGACCCGATCGAAATTTTTGGGTATCCAAATTGGATGCATGTCCCCCGACTCACCTCGCCAAACCCCTAGGGGGTTTGTTCCCCCAGCAGTCGCGTCCCAAATCTGAGCCGGGCCTTTAGCACAGCTTTGGGGGGATCATTACAGACAAACGCATCCCGCCCTTTCCCCAATAATGTGGATCGTTTGAACCCTTTTATCAAAATAATCAGCCATGGGTCTCTGGGTGATGTTTGGGGCCCCCCTTTTCCCAGGTCACCGATTAGTTGCCGGTCCCACCTTTAAAATTCCCCTTCAAAAAAAGAAAAGGTCCTCTTGAAAACTTTTTTTTTAAAATGATCATTTTTTTACTGCCCAATTTTTTTTCTCAAATTTCCCCAAAAGTTCAAATTTTTCTGGGTTTTTTCTGTTTAGGAACTGTAAAAGACAGCAAGTTTTTTATGCAAAACCTTTTTCCATTTTACTCACCCTTTATCTTTAGAAATTTTTCCCCAAAGTCCCCCGGTTTTTTGGGGTCATGGTGCTGTGAAAATACCCCTAAAAACATGGTCCCCTTTTGGGAAAAGTAATGTGGCTTTTTAAGGCATTTCTCCCTCCCCAATTTTTAAAAAGTGGCTGAGAAGCATTTTTAAATTTTTTTTTGGGCAATGCTGCTTTTAAATGCAGCAATACTACGGGCCCATTCTAAAAAAAGTTGTTTTGTCCCAAACAGACATTTGTTTTTTTCACAATTGGGCACAATGGCTCAAGGGGGCAGTTTTTTTAATTTTTTTGGGGGGATTTTTTCTGTGAAAAGGGAAACTATACAAAAGGTCCTAATTTTAAAAAAAAGTGGGTTTTTTTAAAGACATTTTTTTCTTTACAAAATTTTCCCCAAAAATGGCCCCAAGGGTCCCCTGTTTTTTAATTTTTTTGGGATTTTGGGTTTTGAAAAGCCGCTATACTACCCGGTCCTATTTTAAAAAAAAATGTTGTTTTCTTTAAACCCGACATTTGTTCTTCACAATTTTTCCCAAAAAAGGGGTCCAAAGGGGCATTTTTTGAAATTTTTGGGGGCATTTTTTTCTGTGAAATGCAGCCCATAAATACAGTCCATTATAAAAAAATGTTGTTTCTAACAGACATTTTGTTCTTTACAATTTTAAAAAAGGGGGCTCCAAAAGGGGGAAGTGCCCGTCAAAAAAAGGAATAGGGAGGACACTGTTTTAAAGGGACCCCATATTGCAAAATGACTTGGTTTTTTTCAAGATCTTTAAAAGAGCTAAAAGAATCCCCCGTATTGAGACAACCCATTTTTAAAACATTTAAAAAAAGAAAAAAAGATGTGGTGGGGTTACATTCCCATTTAAAAAATTTTTTTTCAAAAAATTTAAAATAAATAAAAAACTGGCATGCACAAAAAACTGATACAAATATTTCTGAAATTTTTTACAAGGGAGGTACAGGAAGACTTGAAAAAGATGTAGGTTACCCAGGGCAAAGGGATAGGGCAATGTCCATTCAACTAAAATGGGGGTTTTAAAAAACCCCTTTTTCCTTTTCCGGGACTTTTTTAAAACGTGGGGCAACAGGTTTTAAAGGGCCCTACCCGCAGGTCCAGGGGCAGATATATCAATGTCCCAGTTTTAAAATAAAAAAATTGGTTTTAAAGACTCCTTTTTTTCCCGCACTTTTTAATTGGGGGTCAAAGCAGGTTTTGGGGGTCATGCTGTGGGGCCCCGGGCAGGGGTAGTCCCATTCCATTCAACTAAAAGGGGGTTCAAAGACCTTTTTTTTCCCAAACACTTTTTAAAACTGTGGGTCAAACAGGTTTTAAAGGGCAAACTGCGTTTCAAGGGCAGATATAATTTTTTTCCAGTTTCAACTAAAATGGTGGGGTTTAAAGACTCCTTTTTCCCCCGCCCCTTTTTTAAATCTGTGGGTCAAACGGTTTTAAAAGGGGCAAACCCCCCCGGGACGGACGATATAAATTTTTTGGGCCAGTTTTAAAAATAAAAAAAGGGGGTTGAAAGAAATCCTTTTTTTCCCGGCCTTTTTAAATCTGGGGGGCCATGCAGTTTGGGGGGGCCCTGCTGTGGGGCCCCGGACAGATATAGCCCAAAGTCTAGTTCAACTAAAATGGTGGTTTCCAAAACTCCTTTTCCCCCCCAAAATTTTTTAAACTGGGGGTCATGCAAATTTTGGGGGTCTGGCCCGTGGCCCGGGGCGGGGATATCTATTTCCCCCTTTAAACCCAAAAAAGGTGGTTGAAAGACTTCTTTTTTCCCCCCCCTTTTTTAAACCCGGGGGTCATGCAGGTTGGGGCCCCATGGGTGTGGTTTCCCGGAAAAATTAAGGGCAATGTCCCAGTGAAACCCAAAAAAGGGGGTTGAAAGACTCCTTTTTCCGGCACTTTTTAATCTTGGGGCATGCAGGTTTGGGGGTCATGCTGTGGCCCCCGGGCCGGGAAAAGTCCCATTCCAGTGGGAAAATAAAAAGGGGGGGGTTTAAAACTTTTCCTTTTTTCCCCACTTTTTAATCTGGGGTCCCTGCAGGTTTTTGGGGGTCATGCTGTTGGCCCAGGAAACCGGGGTAGTCCCATTTTCCAGTGAAAAAAAAAATGGGGGTTTTTAAAAACTTTCCCTTTTTTTTGGGACTTTTTTAACTGGGGGCAAGCAGGTTTGGGGCTCAGCTGTGGGCCCCGAAACCCGGGGTAGTCTATTCCAGTGAAACAAAAATTTGGGGGTTGAAAAAACCCCTTTTTCCGGCACTTTTTTAATTCCGGGGTCATTCAAGGATTTGGGCCTTCTTTCTGCGTTTCCAGGGCAAAGATTTTTCAATGTCCAGTTTCAAGTAAAAAGATGGTTTAAAACATACTGCCTTTTGGCACTTTTTTAAAATTTTTTTGGGGGCATTTCAGGTTTTAAAGGGGCATTCTGGGACAAGACAGGATAGTTTAATGGTCTGGACTTTTTTTTTGTGCTTTTTATAACCTAATGTGTTGCCTAAAAGTAGCATATCCATTTGACTTTTTTTTTTTGTGAATGTTAAATTTTTAAACTTCTCCCCCTGTTTGGGGGGTTAAGAAGAAGGTGTTTTTTCCTCTTTCCCCTAGACTTTTAATGGGCATTCCGGGGATAATCTATTATCGACTATCGAAATCCCCTTGATAAATTTCCGATATCGACATCACCTGATGAAGATAAGTCGACGTAAACGCCCCAAACACTAGTTTTTCCCCCACTTTTAAAAAAACACAATTTAAAGAAGACACTCTCCTTTTTCACTTTAGATACTAGCTTTGAAACTTTTTTCCCAAAGCTGTTTTTGGGTGTGCTGGGAACCCCCTCCCTTTCCAGGAAGCAAAAATGATGCAGCATACTTGGTCTAAAAGCATTGCATTTTTAATACTGCATTTTTACAATCGCTAGTTAAGAAACTTATACAAGATCTTAAAGGGAACCTGTCAGGAGGATTATGTTAACCTGAGAGCAAGATATGATACAGGAAGAGAAGATGAGCTCTGTGATATAGAAGCTTATATAATTTGGAGCAGGATTTCTGAATAAAAAACAGATAAAATACTAACCGGACTTCTTAAGCTACAGTTCTGCTCACCCTACCCACATACAGTGATTGATAGCTTATCCTGTATCAGTGTGTGCAGAGAGCAAACAGTCAATAACTGTATGTGGGCAGAGTGAGCAGTATGTTTAGTTTCACTTTTACATATATTTTTTCTTTTTAATCAGAAATTCAGCATCAAATCATATAAACATATATATCACAGAGCTTAGCCTCTCTTTCTCTATCACACCCTGTTCTCTAATAGGGTAGCATAAATCATTTGACAGGTTACATTTAACAGGTTTCAAACATATCAAGACCAATCCTTGCAACCCACATGGTTCCTTTATGCATGTTTTTATTATTGTTTCATCATATTATTGCTTCATCAGCAGGATGACAGTTGATTTTCTAAATTGTGGATTGGGTTATGATCCCAGCTTTATGTAGAGGATTTAATATGATGTGAAGCATTTTGTCCTGAGGAAAATGGAAAATTTTATTAGGAGTTTTTAATATTGTGATGCCTAACCCTAAAAAATGTGACATATGAGTCACTGTATAAATGAAATGAGACAAATGAACGATTAAATTCCTGCTTTCTTTGTTTTTGAATTGAAATTAAAAACTCTTGGACACAAAAGTATTGTGCATTAAGTGCTTTGGCGCTCTTCTAAAGCAAGGATATTTAAAATAGACTGTTCAGATCCTTGGCATACATTGAGACTATATTAATGGCCATTAGAAGTGTTCATAGATTGCCCAGGTGAATGAGGTGAAATAAAATTTAACCTTAAACGTCTCTGCTACATTTCCTTTCCTCCCAAATGGGGGATAGATTTGGAAGAATGGATAAAACAAAGATTAATTTTGGAAGTTCAAATTAAAAAATAACTGTGCAGCAGCCTAAACTTCGCATACTTGAAGGTTGAAGTTTGCAAAGAAAAAAAGATAAAGTGAAACATTTACCTTAGATGTTGAGGGCTAATTAAGAATTAGCTGTTGGTTGGTAGCTTGAGATGATTTCTTTGACTTTGTTTTGTTTGATTTCATTAATGTTCCTGGAGTTTGGTGGTTGGGGTTTGGGCATTATGCTCCCATATGAGTGGAATCATTTCTGCTGATTAGTTTGGTAGGGAAGCTTCATTTATGGGCAAATTTTTGTTGTCATTGAAGAGTGGTGATTTGGGTGAAAATGTCTGCTTGCTTATATTCTGATTTGAGAGAGGTCTGTACAGAGGTTAGTAGACTGGTATTGATCAGAAATTAAGTTGGGTTTTCTTGCCATGGCCATCTAGTGTTCCATTACATGATAAAAATGTAATTGGTAAGAACAGCTGTTGGCACAGAGCCTGCCAGTGATATAGAGATTGGTAATCTGTGATCCTTTTTGATTGTTAGGTCATGTGAGTAGTCACACAGCATGGTTGTTTAGCTATACGAGCTGTATGAGTTTAGTTCTTAGTTGGTTACTTACTCAGATTTAATGAAACAGCCTTTGTCTTCAAGACTGGTCCTCTTTAAGGTAGCAAAATACCTCCAGGGAAACATTGTGAGGTAACAGAACACTGACATATAAACACTTTCTCAAATATATTTAATTAGGAAAATGAAATCATTTAACATGTAATTCATTAATGAGGCTCTGACCTTTTAAGAAAGGGAGACTGAAGTCAGCTGCTGACAGAGTATGATGGATCACTCTTATTTGGGAGTGTCAGCTGTGAAGGAAGAAGCCTTAAAATCTACAATATGTAGGCATAGGGCAGAATTGTGCTTCTATCTTCATGCTGGGTGTTATATTAGCAGTAATTTAATATGGTTTCCTGTGTTTTTTAGGAGGATGAGGAAGCTGGAATCAGTAGCTAAAAGGTAAACCCTGGCATGCACCAGTCCTCATTGTGGTGTGGCTGCTGCTGTGTTCAGTACATCCTGTTGGAAAAGACTCAGATTTACCCTTCATGAGCAACTATGTCCTCCTCTACCAGATCAACCCTTTATAAGTGGCTATGTCCTCCTTAGTTGGACAGCATAATGCACAAAGATTTGTATTTCGCTAGTTTGTTGCCCATTGGGATGCACTGGTGAATGAATTCACCTTCTTTGTAATTCATGTATGTGAATTTATGAGAAAAACAAATTACTATGTTGTTCCACTTGAATCTCTGAGCCATTGGATCACCCAAATCCTGGCCAAGTCTGTGCGCACTACTTGATTTACTACAAAGATACTGTATAGAATCAGCATCACCTGCACAGTTGGTGGCTTACAGAGAAGAAGAAATCTCACCAGTCATCTGAATTGCTAATAAAATGTATTTGTGAAAAGTCCTATTTCATTTATTGTAAATTTAAGATGCTCTTTAAAGTGGTAGTTCTGTTCCTTTTAAAAAACTAACACTGAGCCACTGGTGACCCATTAAAGAAAAAAAAAAAGCTCACCTTCAACAGTTTCTCCGTTCCAGTGCTGGGTCTCTCTAGTTTCTGTTTACGTTCTTCATCTTCTGAATGGAGATGTCACCACTGCAAAGCGGCTGAAGAGGTCATATGCCACTTCCTTACATAACCATTTAGAAATTAACATCTCCAAACGGCAATGTAAGCAGAGGTACGTGACGGCTGCAGCCAAGTCATCGCTGTTTAGAAGAAGAATGTAAATAGAAGATGATGAGATCCGGCGCTGGAAAGGAGTACCAGAGAATGTGGATATATAGTTTTTTTCCTTTTTCTCTAATGGGGCACTAGGTGACCAGTATTTATTTTTACTAGGAAACAGATGACCCTTTTCAAGCCTGATAGTTTTGTGTTCATCTTCTAAAGAATTGTGGTCATTAACCAATCCAATCCATTAACCATGTTCCCAAGTTTATCAATAGAGGTGGTATACTTGCTTTATGCTATGGTGACCTTTTATAGTGTGGAAAATATGTTTAAGAAAGCAGCTAGTAGGAAAATTGATTAATGGCATGTAGCTGCCAATGAGGCTGATACTGTCAGTATTATAAATCCCAAATGGATTGAGTGAGGTGTAATCCTTCAATTTAGATGGATTTTTGGGTTCTGGATTTTGGTGTATCTGTAGGGAAAAAGCTCGGAGGATATTCTCAGACTACACACCAGGTTTGTACTAAGTGTCCAGGTATAGCTCCTAAAAGACATTAAATAGGGAAACTGCCTGTGTTGTGTGTTTGTGAAAAGAAACTGAGAAGCCATCTTCTGTTACAGAGCTCTTGAGCAATCTACTGCCAGACACTGTCTTGATCGTGCTAACTCCTAACTGGGTGGGTTCACTGAGTTATTAAAACCAAAGAGAGGAGTAAATGGCCTTATAACATAAACATTAATTTATAATGAATTATAAAAATCGTACTAATGCAGACACAACAACCTCAAGAGCATATTTACAGAAAAGTGAAAAGAGAATCACTCAAATGATAGAGGACACACATGTGGGACTAGGGGACTAGTGGGTATGCACATATCCCTATAAAGCCCTAGGAAAAGGGAACTATTAGGCCCTAGCCTAAATATGCAAACAGGAGAGTCGCCCCAATAAGGGCGGTCCTGGCAGGAGCCTGACCCTGCAAAAACTGACCCTAAATACTATCCTATAGGTCCTATCCCATATTTACAGAAAAGTGAAAAGAGAATCACTCAAATGATAGAGGACACACATGTGGGACTAGGGGACTAGTGGGTATGCACTCATCCCTATAAAGGACTAGGAAAAGGGAACTATTAGGCCCTAGCCTAAATATGCAAACAGGAGTGTCGCCCCAATTTATGTTTTTGTGCAGGCTTTGATTTAATGGGGAATGTATGGTTGCAGTCTGAAAAACCCTAATTTGCCATTCCTTCTCAGACTGTGTTTCCTATTACAACATTGAGATATCTTCTAACGAGGTATTTCTCTTAACTGCTACCAAATTAATGTGTTTTAGGGACCTAATTGATGGGAATTTGGACCGTATTAGTCATCTATCAGGCCCTGTAATTGTTTTATTAAAGGGGTTGTCTCACTACATTGATTCATCTACCTCAGTCCTGTTTTCTTGGTTTCACTTTGAATTCAGGGGCGTGTTTACTGGCTTCTACTAGGCTGCAGTAGAAGCTAGGTCTGTAGCTATAGCAACCAGTGCTGTCAGCCTATCAGGACAGATCAAACAGGTCTGTAGCTATAGTGACCACAGGAACTGATGCAGCCCATACAAAAGGGAATATCTAGGAGTAGGTAGGACACTGCTAATGGACACATATTACAAAGTGACTTGTTTTTGCAAGATCTTGAACATAAAAATTAATCCTTGTAGTGAGACAACCACTTTAAAACCTGTTGGGAGACTTTGGTCACATTTGCTTGGGGGAAAATTCTTTAGAACTTGGGAATTTTCTTAATTTCTTTCCTTTTGGTTATCACTATATCTCTGCTGTAGGAATGTTAAAACAGTTATTTTTATACATGCATACGGATTTCACACTAATAGGATCAAGACCTCCCTGAGTTTATTTAGTTTATGTGCTTAGTTTAGTTTCTTACATGTGAATGAAATTTTAGGTTGTCAATAAAGAGTGGAGATTTGGGCGAAAATGTCTCCCTGCTCATTTTCTGGTTTGGTAGAGGTCTGGGCATGTGCTTAGATTTGATAGGAATGTGAGAGGTAGATTGGCTATCTCTGTCAGTCCCATAGTGATTAAATGGAGTGGGATAACTTCCTCCCCAGTGAAAAAAGGAACACAGGTCCTCCTTTCTCTTGATCAGTGGGACATCCTGAGATTAGGGGAGACATGTATCATCGGGCTTTTTACCCTTTTCTGGCGTAAAATGCACCTAAATGAGCAGCCTACGATGTCTAATGCGCCTAATGAATGTGTTAGACGCATTGTTCGTAAAACTCGACACTTTCTAATGTGTCTAACATGAGGGAGCATTTTGGGGGCGTTCTGGAAGCATGTCGCACCACACTCGTAATATTAGACACATATATGAATGTGGTTTGGCAAAACTAGGCGCATTATTACTCAAACAAGTAGACTTATTTTACTGTGGTCTGCCTGAGCCTGAGGAGTCGAAGTAGAGCTAGATTTGCTGTTAGGGAAAAAAATGTCCAATATTTCTCAACTTAGACCAGTGCAATAATAAAAAGTCATTTCTGATTATCATCAAACTATATAAAAGTAAATAATTTAATGTAATAAAAATTTTCTCTTATAAAATTAATATAAAAATCTAAAAATATATCCTATAAAATGTATTTAAATTTAATAGAATCTAAAACTAATTTTACATTAAACAACCCACTGATGTTGTTGTTCAGATTTTTTAATTTTTTTAATTTGAAATTTATTTTTGCTGTTCTCACCCTTTATTCCACATACAGCAAAAGCCAGAACAGCACAGGTCTGGCTGGGACCTGTGGTTCATCAAGCAAGATCAGTACCATAGTTTCTATTCACTGACATGCTATTATAAGACTTTTATTTCCAGCCTATCTATAACCTTTATACATGTTAGTTACATTACTAATGCGCCTAAGTTCCATAATGCGCCTAACACATAGCCGAGGCGCGTCGAACTTTAGACTTCATTTAAAATCACACAAAAAACAATTTCATACATTCAGGTGCATTATACACTGAAAACGAGACTTAACAATTATTTTGAAGCACCTTCCTTCATACATTTCTCCCTAGATGCTTATCAGCTATCCTGTGGCTAGCAAATGAGTTTTAGCTTTGGACTTCAAGAAGGGCTGTGCAGATCACAAAAGAAGTGTAGAAAATATATGGATGAATTATTTGCCTCCTTCTGCTAGGATTCAGTTATAAACAAAGAGTTACTTTCTATTCCACTATATTAGCAAGGGGGAGCTGAGCAGTAAGAACATGAAATGGCGCTAAAAGGCTAGAGCTATGCTGGGAGTACACAGTAACTATGGAGTGAGCTGAGTAAAGTTTACCATGTACAAATTCACTGTCACCCAGATGCAGTAGGCCTTTTCTTGTTTTTCAGTTCGAGGTGAGTGGAAAGAACCAGGAACCATGCAGAGGTAAGACCCCTTGATAACTAGTCAGAAGACAGTTGCTTATGTCTGGTTATTTTCAGGAGGTACACTGGAGTAGGAGAAGGTTTCTGGGTCTGGGGTAGGGCACAATCTCCAGTGTGCTAAATTTCATCCAGAACCCCTTCTATAAACTGAATGACATATGCCTCCTCAACATTTAATTTTTAATTTAATTAATTGCATTTAGCCTGACAAGTAATGATACTTTTAATGAATATGGGACTACTAATCCCTCCCCTTATCCCCCAATATATTAAAATATCGGCTATATATAGTGAGTAGGGATCAGCAAATCGATTCAGACGAAGTGAAATTCGTTTCGAATTTCAGGAAAAATTTGACTCTAAATAAAGCCGAATTTCCTGGTGACTTATGGTAACAAATCGTCTTTTTTTCTAAAATGGTCGTGAGCACATGGCGTGACATGGGGCAAAGAACTATGGGAGAAAGAAAGGAATGCCCTCAATGCCATGACATGCAGACATGCAGCCAATCAGCAGCCAGCCAGCTTCTGTGATGTCACAGCCCTATAAATAGGCCAGCCATTTTACATTCTGCCACTTGCCACTGTGTCTCTTATGCACACGGATCTCTCTGCAGCAGCACTAGATTGCACTCTGTGCCAAATACTTCTGATTTTAGAGTTACTGGGGTGAAATACCTTTCAACTACACAGTGTGTGTGTGTGTCATATACACACATGTTCCTGAACCAGCATTTCTTTATTTTGGGATATTGCTCTCTGTGCCAAAGAGTTACTTTTTTCACTTATTGTGGTGAACTATCTTTGAAATACAGTGTGTGTATTTCTCACATACACACATCTCCATTAAAGGCAGGTTATTATTTTTGGATATTGTTCTCTGCGCCAGAGAGTTACTTTTTTTCACTTATAAGGTGAAACACCTTTGAAATACAGCTTGTTTATTTGTCATATATACTAGGGATGAGCGATTGTGTCAACAATCGTTATCGAGTCGATAGTCGATATGGGCAATTATCGTGTCGATAGCCGATAATCGCCGATGACCATTAAGGTCTATGGGAGAGAAACAACAGCTTCATTCTTACACCATAACAGGTGAGGAGAAGCTGGAATTAATATCCACAACAGTAAACTGGATATGTGCTACATCTTAGGCAAGACAATTAGGCAACAAGAGTCACAGAAAAAAATTCACAGACTATTCACTATCCCTGTCCTGTACCACAGCATGACCCTTAAACCTGCATGACCCACAAATTAAAAAGTGCCAGAAGGCAGTATTATTTGAACCACCATTTTAGTTGAACTGGACATTGACTATTCCTGTCCTGGACCGCAGTGGGTACATGAGTTGACATTTGGGCTGCCTACGCTTCATGTTGGACGGATGCTGACGATGATGATGATGACATCTGTGGCCGTGACTGGGAGGATGAAGAGTTAAAACTGCTGGATGCAGGTTGCATTAAACACTGAAAAACAGATTGGCGATGCTGTTCGTTACTGAGATTCACAGGGCACCGACGCAGCGATGACAGGCCTGACGGTCCTGCAACTGACGATACACTGGCTTGTGTGTTGTCACCAGCACTGGAAGGAGCACCTTCTCTCGTACCTCTACCTCCATGTCCTACAGCCCTCTTTGCTCTCTTACCACCTGCAGTTCGCTCCATGTTCAGAAAGATAAAAATTTAAATGGTATGGAAGTTTTTCACAGTATCTGTGAAACTGTACTGCAAAGACGGCAAATCACAGGTATTCTTAAATCCCTCTAATTTCCAACAGCCAACTAGGATTAGAAACAGAATTGTTTCTATCAAATATCTGTGAAATATCTGGTGGAAGAACCATAACACCAAATCAACAGTGTTTTTCCTTCAGTCCCTGAGATTTACAACTGCCCAGTAGGACTAGAAATTGATAGTTTTCAACAAACTATCGTACAAGTGCACAATTAGCGCCAAACCGAGACTCACTGAGTGAAATAGAAGTATTTAAAAGTTATATGGATTAAATATGGCGGTTTTGGCACCACTGACAACAGGCGGCAGTTACTATGAAATATCTATAACCCAATTTGCGTAAAAGTGCATGATTAGCACCAAACTGAGATGCACTGAGTGAAATACAAGTTTTTTAACCCCTTAAGGACCCGGCGTTTGTTTTTGTTGACATCTTCGTTTTTTCCTCCAGAACCATAACTTTTTTATTTTTCCACTTACATATGAGGGCTTTTATTTTGCGGGACAAGATGTATTTTCTAATGGTGTTATTCACTGTACTATAGAATATACTGGGAAACCGTAAAAAAATTCCAAGTGGGACAAATTGTGAAAAAAAATTTTTTCGCCATGTTTGCAGGTGTTTTGCTTTTATGGCGTTCAATCTTATGTAAATATAATGTGCTATCTGTATTCTACAGGTTGATACGCATCCGGAAATACTAAACAAGTAGGGTTTCCATTATGTTTTGGTACCGTAAAAAAACTCCAAACTTTCTATTTTTGAAATTTTCACCACTGCGCCACTTTGTGCGACCAATAACTTTTTTTTACTAACATCTACAGACGTCAGTGAGGGTGCATTTCTTGCGGGCTGTAGTGTACTTTTTCTCGCTATCAGTTTGGACTGCATGCAACTTTTTTGATCACTTTTATTCCATTTTTTAGGTGATGTAAAATGACCAAAAAAACGCAATTTTGGCGTTTGGAATTTTTTTTCTTCTACGGTGTTCATTGCACGGGTTAAATGATGTTATATTTTTATAGATCAGAGGAGACGATAACAAGTATGTGTAACTTTTTAATTATTTTATTGTTTTTATTTGTAAAATGGGGAAAGGGGTGATTTGAATTTTTAATACTTTTTTTGTACTTTAATTTTTTTTTTTACTGTAACATTGAGTCCCACTATGGTGCTTGACCACTAGGGGGCGCGATCGTTAATACAGTGTAATGCATTGCATAGACAATGCATAAGACTGTGCCAAGATGGCGGTTTCCACACTTCCTGTCTGCAGACGGAAGTGGGGCAAACCAGGACATGGGAGTGTTCACAGGGTTCCCCGCTGCCATGTCAGGGCATCGGATCGCTGCAGTTATGCTGCGGCGATGCCGATCGCCCTGAAGATCAGTGCGCGGCACCGATCTTCATTCATTCAGGCGCCGCGGCCATCTTTGCCGCGGCATCTAAAGGGTTAAACAGCACGGGCGGGTGACGTTGCCCGTTCGCGCTGTAATGGCTGGGTGTTAGCGCCGATTAGCCGTTAACACCCGCCGGCTGTGCGGGGGGTCACGGAGCGATCCCCCTGCACAGCCCCTTATGGACCCTGGGAAGTACTCATACGTCCAGGGTCCTTAAGGGGTTAAAGTTATATGGATTACATATGCCGGTTTTGGCACCACTGACAGGCGGCAGTTACTATAAAATATCTGTAACCCAATTCGCGTACAAGGGGGTTATTGGCCAAAAACTGGGAGGCACAGACACCAATAGAAATGCAAAAACAAAAGGGACAATTTCACCTCAGGTGGGAGATCTGCTGGCCACAAAGTGTTAAAAAAAATTGCGATTCCCATGTGATTTTAGGACAGGAGAGACTAGGCTGCACAATATACACCCTCCTTTCCTACCCCTCCGCCCCCACCCCGCTCGGCTGCACACAGCACTAGATTTCTTTACAAGTCTCTCTCTAACTGAATCAGAACTTAAATTGTCTAATCTAACTATATCCTAAGCTTCACAACTATAAGGATGGTTCTCTGAGCTGTGACAACAGCTATTGGGACAGGCAGTCAGACGTGTTGCTCTGTAATGAAATCAGTGAGAAATGACACTGAACAGGAAATGGAGTCACATACATAAAACGAGGTCATGTGATTTTTGCAGCCAATGAGATCCATACAACGTCCAATCATGTCATCGTACACCCAGCTCACCCTGCTCTATGCTCTTCTCTGATCGGATGGCCGCCAAAATTACAGGAAGCGCTGAAAATAACGCGATTGTAAGCATGATAATGATTATCATTAAGATATTTCGGAAAACGATCGCATAATCGCAAAACCTCATCGATTAAACGTACAAATCCGTAGAAGACTGAGTGAAAACATCAACTGTGGTAATTCTCATGTAGTAGGAAAGCGCTATTAACTGGCTGTGTCACTGCAGTGGCAAGTCTAGGTGGTAGAAGGAGATAGGATGTGTACATTGAGCTGCAGGGATCAGCCCAGAATGAAAATTGGTGACTAAAATGTCTCTTGGTACAAGGAACTGGTCTACTAAAGCTTTCTGAGGCCAGAATTCTGGCGCTCCATTCATACGTGTTGCACATACTGCTGTCTCTTGGCAATCACCTCGGTGAACGATTGCTGGCGTGATGAGTAGTGAGGAGTGGTAGATGATGGGAAAGACAGACAGCTCCCTTCGGCAGAAGTGGTGGAGCCTTGACTGCCTGAAATGGAATGCATGCCACTGGGTGCGGCTGCTGTGGCAGGATGGACCACCACGTCTGAGACACGTTTCTCCCAGGCCACTAGATGGTGGCGCCGCATATTTTGACGCAAGGCCATGGTGTCAACATTAGGTCCCTGGCCACGCTTCACTTTCTGCCCAAAGATTTTACATATACCCATGTTCGCCACACCGCCGAGTAGGTAATTTTACCACCAACGCTCCACACTGACTGACTGCTACTGCCAATGCCTCTGTGAAGGGGGTGGTTTACCCCGTGGCCGTCTTTTTCCCGACCTTGCACTGCTGCCACCCTGCTGACTCCCAGCCACACTACGGACTTGCTGGCTGCACCGCTGCCTGATGCACAAGCTGCTGCTCTCTTCTCCCCACAATGATGATGAAACCCTTGCTTCACACGGCTCCCAAGTGCGATCGGCTACATCATCATCGATTAATGTTTGTACTCTACGGTCTCAACGGTCTCGGTGTACAGAGCCTGACCGCTCACAACATAACCTCCCATGTCACTCTCCTCATCACTACTTGCCCACCTACTGCAAGAAGCAGTAGATATCTGCCCCACCTCTTTGCTGCCCAGTAGCTGCTCACTGTCCTCATGGAGTTCGTCCTGGCGCTGAGCCCAGACCACATAGTAGTTCTCTGGCAGATGGAACCGAACGGGACAGAGGCGGGTTGAGGAGAGGTGAGGGCCCCTCTCCTGCTCCCGTGCAAGGCCAACTAAGGGTTGTGTCTGACGAACCCACCGACTCTTGGCTGGGGTTGTCAGTTGTCATCTGGGAGGAAGTGGATGACCTAGTCAACCATTCAAGAACCGTTGGCTTAGTGGTCAACACACGGCCACTAGATGACACTGGTAGCTCTGGCCTTGCCAAGTGACCCCTGCTGGGATGTCCCTTTACTGTGCTGCGATCTGTGCCTGCTCCATGAACATTTGTGCCCTGCCCCTCCAATGTGAAGAGCCTGCCACCTCTCTGTCTGACATATTGTTTGATCAAAAATTTACAATAAAACAAACTCTGTTTAATGTAGATGTGTGTATATGACAAATGCACAAGCTGTATTTCAAAGGTGTTCCACCTTATAAGTGAAAAAAGTCACTCTTTGGCGCAGAGAACAATATACTAAAATAATAACCTGCCTTTAATGGAGATCTGTGTATATGACAAAAACACAAGCTGTATTTGAAAGATTTTTTTAGACAAATAAGTTATTTGACAAAACTGCTGACACCCTCTACACTCTTTCGTGGTGGGGAGGGGGCTCTACATGTATTAGCGTCTAACAGAGCAGGTTCTATCATAATCTGTGGAATCATCTGATGACGGTGTGCTGCGTTCCCACTTCAGTTATTTGGTCAGTTTTGACCCAGATAAGTGAAGTGGGAAGCGATTCTAACAGCGGCACCTGTTATCTGCGTGTCATACTAAATCACAGCATTGTTTCAATACTAAACCACGCTCCATATGCATATTTCTGCATGGCACAATGTTCTACAACACCATACAAGCTCTCTGCAGCCAGGAAATAGCTGTTTTTTTAATGCGATTCATCGCAAATAAATTCGCAAAAAAACAAATTTTTGGGAAAAATTCGGCAAATCGGCTGAACTGATTTTTTGAGAAATTCGCTCATCTCTAATAGTTATGATTTTTGATGAAGGGCAGCTCTCCTTTTTTCCCTCAAATTTCATTTTTTTTAATTGTATACAAGATTTGGGGGATTTCTGTAGATATTTTTTGCATCTTTATACCATTTCTTCTAAAAGCAAACGCTAAATCTTGTGAAGGGTCTAAAAATCATAGAAAGCTGACCATTTCAAACAATTTTAAGCTTCCAAATAAAAATAAGGAGAATTTGTTGCTACTTTCTAATTCAACCTCTTTAGTCCATTTCTTAGTACCTGTGGTGTCTTCTGAACCATGCCCTATTCCTTTTCTTTAAAAAAAAATATAGTTTTTTTTCTGATTGTAGCATTAATGCTATAATCAGAGAAAGAGCCATATTCTCCCCAATTCTTTAGAACCTATTTGAGGTCTTCAGATTCATATAGGAAGATAATTAGATCATTAGAAAAGAGACTAATTTTTACTTTTTCATTCCCTGTCTGACTTTCCCTCATTTCACTTGCTTGAATTATGTATATTGCCAAAGGCTCATTGTCTAAACTAAAACCTTGACCAGACAAACTTATTTTATACTTAAACATCTCTGAATCTTACTCAAGAATTTTATGTCTTGATTAATTAAATAAATCTGTCTATAGGACCCGGAGAACAATGGCATTTTTCTTTTTAATATATTTTAACACATTAAATATCTTCCTTTGTCATGCCGTCATTTGACTCCCTTAACTTGCTGAATAAAGCCATTAAATCTTCATTTATTTGATCTATTATTTAAAAAAATATATTTTTGTACCCATTGGGTCCATGCAGTTTGATCTGTGTAAATTTGTTGATAATCTTAAAAATCTTTTCCATAGTTAGACTTGCCAGAATAAGTAAGTAATCCGTTTAGAATTATCTGGATTACTGCATTGATTACTAATAACATGTGTTGCTGTTGTGCTCTTAGTCATTACTATAGATAAACATAGTCTAACTAATACCACACAAAACACTTGTTCTGTTTGTATCTTTCATTGAACAGACAGAGTAAAAATCCACATTGCAGGGAAAAAAAAGTAAGTAGATCCTTGGATTAATAACCTAAAGCCCCCAACCTAGCAGCATTTATAGTCCGTCAAAGATTACTTGTAGTTTCAAATAAGATTTGTTGAGGACTAATTTTGGACCATTCCTCCCTGCACATTTTTCATTTCATCAATATTTTTGGGATATTTTGTATTTAGCCCAATAAATTTAAAATTAGGACTCTCACCTAGCCATTTCATAAAACAATTTTTTGCAAACATTTTTTAGCTGATTTACTTGTGTACCTTGGGTTATTTTCTTGTTACTGTCAACCAACATCTCTTCAGCTTGTGGTCATGGAATTTTACACTCTCCTGTAAAATCTTCATTATTTCCTCAATTACTGCTAGACACTCTAAACTATGAATTAGTCCAAACCATGCTCCAAAACAAATATTTTCTTTTTTTAATTCCTGGTAGAAAGAAAGGATGAGCACACTATTTGCACTGTGCATGTCATATATAAGATCATGTTCAGCAAAGTCTTAAAAGAGACTCTGTGAGAGCCTCCGATTACACCATTTAGGATATGTTCACACAGTGTGTGGAGTCCGTGTGAACATACGTTTTTAGATACGTGTTTGGATGCGTTTCTCGGACCCTAAAGGGACTCAAACACGTATCTAAAAATGCGCAGTGTGATTTACATTGCTTTTACTATGAAACACGCATCGGTGTTCAGACGAGTGATCGCCGATGCGTGTCTCATTGTGTCTTTCAGATCCATCTTTCGGATTCGTTCTAAGAATAGACATGTCAATTCTTGATCCGAAAGATGCAGCCGGAGCCCTATTTAAAACTATAGGGTGTAATCCTGCTGCATTCAACACGCATCCAAACACGCAGCTGCGTGTTGGATATGTGTTGGATCCGTTTAGGGTCCGATCACTGCTACGTTTGTGGATCCAAAAACGCTGTGTGAACAGCCCCTTATAGTTGCACTTGCTCCTAAATGTCTTACTTTTTTTTTGTAGTTCTAAGCCATTCCTCTTTAAGCCACACCTTCAATAAACCATATTGTTAATAAGTCACATTCTAATCTGTCGACACAACCAAACTCCATGCAGAAATTTTTTTTTTTTTAAGTTGTCGAGTATATGTATATATTATTTGTAAAGATCTGCAAATACAGAGGTTGTGAAGTTACATTTAATCACTGGGGTTTGTCATCTTATTCCTGAGACCTAAATTGTTTACTGCAAAAAAATTTTTTAAAAAGTAGAACGCTCATAAATGTATCTTTTGAGAAAGTTGGAAACTTTGCTACACCTGGTTGTCATTTAAAGATTTTGTTGGTCAATATTGGAGCATTTATTTAAGCTTTAGGCTCGATCCACACAGCAAAGTGAAAATACTGTCCTAAATTCGACGCCATTTTCACATTGCTGGACCACACCGCACTGCCGTTTTATGCACGTTTTTTGCGCAGAAAGCAGTAGTCGGATTTCGCATAGTCGGTGGTTCGGGAATCCGACGACAGTCCCGTGGAATACAGAACTTGTTCTATATTCTGTCAGACATTTTTGTAGTATAGACTACAGCAGAGATTTTCTATAGAAGTCTACTGTACACAGCGCAGGGTATGGTCAGTTTTTCAGCAAATTCAAAATACTGAATCCGCTGAAAAAACAACCAAAATCCTGTGCTGTGTAGACCTAGCCTTAAAGCACACATATAATTATATACAATTGTAGCTGGAGAATATCTTAAAATATGTGTTATATCATGGGCATAACTGGAGCCCTATTAGCCTGCCCATAACTTTGGGAGTCTACATTACTCAAAATGTAATAAACTTGAATGCTGCCTTTAAAGATACTCCCAGTTGTCCTATACTAGGCCAGAACTGGAGCCTGAGCTGGCTATAGAAATGTGATAATGCTGCTAACAGCCACTTGAGAGTCAGCATACCAAATTTAAGGAAACAACAATATCATAAAGCTTTCACAAAATGCAGATAAACAAAATATATAAACGCCATGTGACTGACTTTTCATTTTTGACATGTATGTTCCATTAAGCGTAAACTGTAGATGTGATTTTTCCTACTATTTTACAAACATATAATAAAATAGATATTTGTAATTTGTTTGAAGCCCTCATCTGTCCCTACAGTGACCAACTCTTGAGATAGTCTATTACATAGTTACAATTTTAATCACAGTACAGTCTTTGTACAAAGATACATGACTTTACAGTTATCCACATTTGCCAAGTTAATACCACAGTTAGTGTGTCCAAGTTGGCAAGTAATTTACACTTTCACTAAACTATGTAACGTGGTGTCCACTTCAAAAACAGAAACAGTACAATTAATCCCATCTTCTATATAATTTATAAATATGTTCCAAAATATAATACCCAGTACTAAATCCTTAGAGTGCACCACTTATAAAAAGGGACAGTGCTAAGTATAAATTATTGACCACAACTCTCTGGATATGGTCCCCAGGAAATTTGTAATTAATTTGAGTATATTTTCTAAACAGACTTTATTTTACAGTTACATAGTTGATAAGGTTCATAATTGAGGGGCACCTCTCTCAGGGAGGATACACTAACCTCCGACCTCTTGTCTCTATTATACCTACTGATGAACTCTGCATCCACAGAGGGAAACGCGTCTGGGTAAAGTAGGTGGGATTCTTGGGCAGGTTTGTTACCTGCGTACTTTTGAATTTTGTCTACAGAGGTTGGTATGTACAATTTTTTATATCTGGTTGGTCTTCCTGTTTGTATGTTCTATGTATGTAGGGATAATTATTACAGGAGTGGTGTGTGGGACCGTCCTTTTCGGGGCGCTGTTCCCATTGAGTAACGTACCTAGGGCAACAGACAGACTAGGGCATTATAGGTATTATATACTTTTCATGACCAACTAGGTTTCGCTTGGTATTGTATAGGGGTGCTTCCTATCTGATTTGATGGGTCCCTTTATTATTCTTTTTGTATTTTGTTATTGCATTTTGGTAATTTTTAATGGTTATAATTAAATGTGAAGTTTTAGTGGAATATTTTTCATTTTGGTTGAAGGTTGAAAAAGGCATAAGTCCATCATGTCCAACATTCAATGCTATTGTGGTGATCCTGAGACAAAAAAAATTCCTGACTCCAAATATGGCAATCAAAATAATTCCCTGGTTTTGCCCTTTCTCCAGACTGTAGTACCAAAACCCTCTAATACGGACTTCTAAAACCTACACAATGGTTCAAACTTAACAACATCTTGTGGCAGAAATTTCCATGGTCTTAGTGCTCCACACGGAAAATAACTCAATACTCTTCCGATTCTGAAACAGAATTAGATGAGTATTTGAACAGTATTTAACTCTCACTTGTCATTTTTGGGCTCGGTTATTGGCGTGGTTTTCAGATTTGGTTTTTCAATAGTTTTTGTCAGGCATTGCTTAAAAGAGCACTCAATAGAGTTTTTCTGTACACGGAGCCACGCCAACAAAGCTTCTGGTCATTTTTCATGCCATTCCATTGATTAAGTAGTAAATTTTACGTTTTCCACATGAAGAATGAACATGTTCCAAGTTATTTTAAAAATTACGATTTTGAAATCCAACCTCAGGAAATCCGAGTTGTGTAAACTACAACTCAGATTTTCTATTGAGGTTTATGGGAATGGTTTTACAGCCGGCTTTTAAAGTTTTGAAAATCCAAATCAAGAAAACACTATAAATCCTTGCTGTGTAAACGGGCCCTTAGGCTTAATGCACGCAGAAAAGATTTGCTGTGTATTTTGGTGGTGATTGTCATGGATTTGTTGCAGAATTTTCTACAATGATTTCTATAGGAAAGGCTAAATCTGCACTAAAATCTCCCCTCCAAATTTTTTTTAAGGATTTTGCCATCTCCCAGACAATTTAGAAAAATCCACACCAAAATCTGCAGCAAATCCACTGCATGTGCGTTTATCCCTAAAGTAAAGAACCCCTTTTTTCCTAAACTAATCAAGCCTAATTTTAAACCCTTAGCACTCCATAATGTACCAGTACATCTAGGCAGCGCAAAGAGAATATGAAGTGGCTCACTTGTTGCTCCATATATGGCAGGTGCCAACTGACACAACCAGCACCTCACACTATTTATTTATTTTATTCATTTACAGTATATAGCGGCATTATATTCCAAAGCACTGTACAGACAATTTCACATTGGTCCTTGTCTCCATTGGGGCTCACAATCTAAATTCACCTGTCATTATGTTTTTTTGGAGTGAAGTACCAGAGTACCTAGAGGAAAACCACTCAAGTACACTGAGAAAATAAAAACTAGATAACTCTGATTCTGACCATTTAAATATTTAGTACCACAATAAGCACAGCCATAGCTTCTAAATGATTAACCTCTTCCTGACATTGGAAGTGCGTTGCCGCAAATAGACATATGGATACATCCTGGCCATCATGCGGGCTTAAAAGCGAGCCTTGCATGATCGCAACATGGACTAGCTGGCCTCATGCCGCATCATCCACGTGATTAACCCCTTAGTGTCAACAATCTATTGTACCAATTAAAACATTGGTTCATCCTGCAAAAACAAAGCCCAAACACAGCTTTGTATATGGAAAAATAAAAAAAGTTATGGCTATTAGCATACAGCGATGCATAAATATGGTTTTACACAGTAAAAACACTTTTTTAAAAGCGCTTCAACATAATAAAACTATATAAATTGGGTATCGCCGTAATAGTTTCGACCCACAGAGTAAAACTAACTTGTCATGTATACTGCACGGTAAGCGCTGTTTAAGATAAAAATAAAAAACACTACTATGATTGCAGTATTTTCTTCACCCTGTCTTCCAAAAAACGGATTTAAAACTGATCAAAAAGCCATGTCCCCCCAAAAAAATCAAGCCCCTGAATATCTCCGTACACAAAAAAAATTAAAAAGTTATGGCTCTCAGACTATGGCGGTGCAAAAACGTGTTTTTACACAAAAAAGTGTTTATATTGTGTAAAAGCCGTAAAACATTAAAAAAAATACAAATTGGGTATCGCCGTAATCATATCGACCTGATGAGTAAAGCTTCCATGTCATTTATAAAGCATGGTGACTGCTGTAAAAAATAAAAATGACACTACCAGGATTGCTGTATTTTGTTCAAAACGCCTCACAAAAACCTTAATAAAAAGTGATCAGAGTTTCATATGCACCCCATAATGGTAAAAATGTCAACTCATCCTGCAAAAAACAAGCCCATAATCAGCTCCATATACAGAAAAATAAAAAATTTATGGCTGTCAGAATAGGACAACATAAAAACACAATTTTTTATAAACACATTTCTATTGTGTAAAAATAATAAAACATAAAAAAGATATCTAAAATTTTTATCATTGTAATTGTACCGACCCCATAGTAAGGTTATCTATCATTAATACCTCACAGCAAACGCTATTGAAACCCAAAAAAGAATGACGGAACTGCGTTTTTTCCCCCCATTTTCATGGCCAAATACTAAAAAAACTACAGAAAAACCTGTGTGCCAAAAATGCACAACATACCCCTATATGAGATGAGAGTTGTTGAATTCAAAATGGGGTAACTTTTGGAAGGGTTCACCTGTTCTGGTACTTTGGGGGCTTTGCAAATGCGACATGGCCCCACCAAAATCTGCGTTCTAAAAGCCAAATAATGCTCCCTTCCTTATACTCCCTGACATGCGCCCAAACAGCAGTTTACACCCACATATAGGGTATTGACGAACTTGGAATAAATTGCGTAACAAAATTTGGGGTGCTTTTTTACCAGGATTCTTTGTAAAAATTAAACATTTTCAGCTAAAATTGCAGATCGTTGCGAAAAAAAATTTCTGTTTGCAGCCTAATGCTAAAAAAGTTTGTGAAACACTTATGGGTTCAATAGACTAACTACACCCCTGGATATATTCCTTAAGGGGTATAGCTTCCAATATGGGGTCTTATTAGGGGTGATTATTAAGTTTTAGCCCCTTAGGTGTCTGCAAACCTGTAATGGCGCCTAAATAAAATCGTAATGAAAATGAGACCCCAGAGTCCAGTAGGTGCTCTTTCTACTCTGAGGCTTGTGGTTGAGCCAAATAGTGCACTAGGGCTACATATGGGATATCGCTGAAAACGGCAGTATCTGCGGAATGAATATTAAGCTGCATTTCCCTGGTCACATCTACCATTCTTGTGACTAATGGATAAAAATTTTAAATCTGCCAAAAAAGTGAAATGTTGAAATTTCACCTCCACTTTGCTTTAATTCCTGTGAAACACCTAATGGGTTAATAGACTTTCTAAATCTGTTTTGAATACTTTAAGGGGTGTAGTTTCTTAAATGAAGTCATTTATGGAGATATCTAACATAAAGGCCATTCAAAGCCAGGTCAGAACTGGACTGGTTCCTAAAAAATGTATATGGCAAATTTTCTTAAAATTTTAAAAATTACTACTAAATTTCTAAGTCCCCTAATGTCATAAAAAAACATTAAAAAAATTATGCCAACCTACAGTAGACATATGGTAGATGCTAGTTATAAATTATTACACGCAGAAATTTTTGACGTTTGAAAATGGTAATTTTTCCACATTTTTCACAATACTTTGATATTTTTCACAAATAGACAAGAATTTTTTGGACCAATACTTCTTACTATCTTAAATCACAATGTGTGACTAGAAAACAATCTCTGAATCACATGGAGAGGTAAAAGTGTCAAAAGTTATTCTCACATAAAGTGACATGACAGATTTCAAAAATGAGGCTCTGTCAGAGAGGCCAAAACTGGCTCCGGCGGTAAGGGGTTAATATATGGGGCCCTGGTAAATTGTGGCCTCTGTGAGCCTTCCCTCCCACCATCTCTGTGAGGTGACAGGTCGCGGATTTCCATTTAGTTGCCATGGCAGTCGGAGGGCTCTGGGCTCTGTTTGTACACCTATTACACCCATAGGCAGGGTATAATAGATGAATGAAATCCCTATGCGCTGCAGTTCATCAGTACCATAGTATGTAGTATAAGCAATCAAGCATGTTGAAGTCCCATAGTGGGAGTAAAAATAACTGTAAAAAAAAGAAAACATTTTTAAAAATAATAATAAAGACAAACCAACTGGAACCCAATTTATCAAACAAGAAGGCTGGGTAAACCAATAGATAATTAAAGTTAGTGATTTCAAACAATTACTACACAAAAACTACTAAACAAAAATCACTTAACACTGATAGAAAGGTATTATCCCTCTACAAATAGGCTAAAACGTAACCTTTAAGAAATACCAATAAAAATCCATAAAAATACTCCTAGACTACCCCTAAATGTGCCTTACCATACTACACAGATAAACTACCTGACCAAAGAATAAATGGAGCACTCCAATAGGAGAGACTCCACCAGGAACCTAGTAGCTATCTACTCAATCCCTATTATCCCTTACAAACATAAGATGGTACATGGACAAGGGGAAAACAAGGGAAAACTAGGTAAATACACCAACTTTAATCAAAAAGCAAAAATAAGTTAAGCATCTCCAAGATATACACAGATATACCACTTATACTGATTGCTTATACTACATAGAATTGCATGTCAATTCTTTTCAAGACGGAGCCGAGCTGCGCTTTTGAAACACACAGCGACAATCTCTCATCTGAACGCCGCTGCGTGTTCCGCATAGACGGCAGTGATAATCTCACTGCTAATTGTTTAGATCCGTCTTTGGGACCGGATCCAAGACAGATCCTAAAAGGTTATTTCATATAGTTTTAAAGATGAGATATTAATTACTTTACAACCTGTGGTAGACACAAAAATACTCTCAAGCAAAGACGACGCGTTTCCCCCTCCTATTTAACTAGGGTTCATCAGGGCATACAGCTATTAATACTTCCACACAAATAACCTAAACAAAGAAATACCATATATAAACCAATAGAACTGATAATGGTGTATATATACATAAAGAAATAACCACACATAGATAGATAGTACTTGCGAGTCTTAGTTCTCCTAAGGTAGGGAGACAAGTATTCCCAGAGGGTGCTTCTGATGGTATCCTGGACCTTCTCTGGTCAGACGGACCCCATCCGAAATCCACTCACCTATTAAATACTGGACTTTAGGAGTCTGCTGACCAGTCTCTGCAATACCACACTTACTTCAGGACACCGTGAATACAATCTGTCCACCAAGAATTCTGCGAATCCTCCCTCGGCATCCGGTGCTGAGCAGAGATCAAGGCATGCGCGATATACCCGTCAATACATCAGTATAAGCACATCGACACATCTACTCAGGCTTGTGATGTGCCGCGCCACACGTCCACTTATAATTCAATAAACACACATCGATGCATCCTATAGATTTCCTGAAGCTCTGCACCTCATATTGCGCTAGACTCTCAAACAGATATTATGATAATAGAACAAAGCCACCAGTCATACACTCCTAGTGGACACCGTAATGACATACTACTCATATTACTAAATCTAGATAATATGCAGAACAGAGGATACAGAGTATCCATAATCATACCTAACACAAAAATTATAACCCAATACAAATATATACCTACATAACAACGATAAAATTACCAAACACCCTCCTTCAAAAAGATACAATAAAAGAAGGAAAGCAATAGAGGAAAAAAACTATACATAAATAGATATCTGCAGCTCCTATTGAATTGTCTAGATAAACGATGTATAAGATATTGTTTTTAAAGTTTTACAGTTTTTAATTGATACATCCAAAAGGTCTCCCTTTGCAGGATCTTTTTCTCATAGTTGCCCAATCTCGGATTAAGTCTTACTATTTCAAGAACTGAGAAAAAAAGTGCTGTAGTGTCACCTCCATGCACCTCCACCATGTCTCGCCCCCGGGGTGTCTCGTCGGTGTTCGATATTCCCAGTGTGCTCAAGAATTCTACGCCTAAGTTCTCTTGACGTTTTGCCCACATACGTAAGCGAACATGAACACGTACAATAGTTAATAACCCCCCTTGATTAACAATTAGCAAATCCTGTTAGTTTAAGTAGTTTGCCATTACGGTCAAGAAAACCTTTATTCACTTTTACATACTTACAGGCCTTGCAGTCCCCACATTTAAACGTGCCTTGGACCAGTATATTCAACCATGTTCTTTCTGGTTGAGGTGGAACAAAGTTACTGTGCACCAATCTATCCCTCGGATTTTTTCCCCTTCTGTATGTTATAATGGGATGGGGATCAATAAGGTCAGCAATATCTGGATCTTGTGTGAGGATCAGCCAAAATGTTTTAAAAATGTTCTTAATCTCCCCAGCAGCCACGTCATATGTTCCAACAATTCTCAATTTATTGGATGTCTCCCTCGTTCTGATTTTTAACAAGGTACTACGATCTGTCTCAAGGGCTTTATGAAAAGCCTTCCTTAGAACAGATCTAGGATAACCTCTATCCTCAAACCTCCTAGTCAAGGCATCTGCCTCAATTTTGAACGATTGGAGAGAGGAGCAATTACGTCGAATGCTGGTATTTTGGCCCTTTGGGTTCCCTTTTCTCAAGGGATAAGTATGCGCACTGTCCCATTGTAAGAGACTATTTCCTGCTATTGGTTTCCTGAATGCTGTAGTCTCAATCCTACCATTAGGGCCCCGTCTGATCAAGAGATCCAAAAAACACAACTTATCTGCATTGATCTCAAAAATAGATTTGAGACTAATTGAATTGATATTTAATGTCTCAACAAATGAGATAAAATTTCCTCTTGACCCCATCCAAATAATGATAATATCAATGTACCACCCCCAAAGGGCGATACACCGATGAAAATCCTCCAGTTGTTCAGAGAAAACAATGATGTTTTCCCACCAGCCCAGGAGCAAATTCGCATAGGTGGGTGCACAGGGGCTACCCATAGTGGTGCCCCTGAGCTGGTGGAAAAAGCGGCCATTGAACAGGAAAGAATTGTGTCTAAGCACGAATCCGGCTCAGAACAAAATTGTTATGTGGTACAAGAAATTGACTCCGAGTAGACAGAAAGAACTCCAGGGCTCGCAGTCCCTCCGTATGGGGGATAGAACTGTATAAGGCCTCCACGTCAATACTGCAGAGTCATGTTCCATCTTCGATGGTGATATCCTCCAATTTATACAGGAGGTCCATTGTGTCTCTGATATAAGAAGGTAACGTAAGGACAATGGGTCTAAGTATTTGATTTAGATATGTGCCTATATTTTGTGTAAGGTTTCCAATCACCGACACAATAGGTCTACATTTCAAGGGGTCCAACCCCTTATGGATCTTGGAGAGCCCATAAAACGTGCCCAACTGGGGAGATTTAGGAAAAAGTTATTCAAATTCTCTTTCACTGATCAACTCATCCTCTAGAGCTTTTCTTGTTCTTTTCTTGTTCTTTCTGAAATTTAGGGGTAGGATCACGGTCTAGGACTGCATATCCCTCCTTTTCATTAAGGACCTTCAGACACATGTCTCTATAGTCTCCAAAGTTTTGAATCACTAGGTTACCTCCTTTGTCCGAGGGTTTAATAGTTACTGTCCAATCTCTTTCCAGCAACTGTAGTGCCAAATACTCCTCCTTAGATAAATTACAGGACTTAATTCTCTCCTTGATGTCCATGTTAATTCTTTCTAAGGAATGGCTAACAACATTCACAAAAACATCAATATTATTGTCTATCAAGGGGGGTGTTTTCACACTTTTTAACCGTCATGTGGAAAAAGGACCTTTTGAAGGGTCTAAATAATTTTCTCCTAAAAGAGATTGATTTCTAATACTAAGTGGAAATTCGTTTAGAATTTTCAGAAAACTTCGATCGAACGAAGTTCCAAATTTGGGTGTTCGCGGAACGAAGTCTTTTTTAATTGATAAAATGGCTGCGAGCAACATGGCTTACATGGCAAAGAGTCTGGAGGAAAAAGCGTAGCCTACATGACGTGACAGAGATGAAGCCAATCCAGAGACCTTCGATTCTGTGACATCACCGCACCTATAGAAGTATCCGACGCGCGAGCGGCTGGGCAGTTACACACCTTGCTTTCTCTGTCTGTAATGGAACTGCTGCTGCTGCGGCCTGCTCAAGATATCTGCATACTAAAGAGACTAACTTTTATACAGCAATTTTTTTTGTGGGTGTCACAGCTTCTGTCTCAGAGAACAAGCTTCTCTACGTTCTAATTCTGATTTATGGGTATTGGAATTGAAGTCCACTGCATATACATTTTTAATGCTACTGCTCAAACTTCATTTGAGCACGATGAATAGTTCCAAGCCTATCTATCTAATGCCCCGTGTGTGGCTGTGTTGTATATCGCAGTAAAAGACACAGCGTTTTACAATCTGCAATTCCACTTAATATTTGGTTGCTCATTATTCTTTAGCGCATTTAGATCCATGGGTTAATAACGTCTTTCTGCTGTTGTAGGTCAACTAAAAGAAAGCGTTTTTTTTCACACAGCCAAAGAATAAAATTTTGGCTGGAGCATAATTACATTATCCATAGTAATTACGAGTTATTTCTGTTGTTGTGTTTTCCATAAAATACATGCCGTTTTTAACACGCTACAAAGCTAGTGTACATTTGTTGGCACACATTTCTTTTGCGCCATTTCATCCAAGGGTTTAACTAAGTATGTTTTTCAGTGTATTCAATAAAAGGAAACGTTGTTTAGTCACACGTCAAAATAAAGAAATTTAAGGCTGTACATAATTTCATATCCGAAGGTTAATTTAGCCTGTTGTGCTTTTATAGTTCAGTAAAAATACAACTGGTTGTTTAAAAAACGGCACATACTAGGAAATTTTTCTAGGCCTATTGTGGAGAGGTCTATTATATCCAAGGTTACCCAAGCTTGTTAGTGAGTTCATTTTTTGGAGGTCAAAATACGAGGTGTGTATTTCTTGTTAGTATATCAGATATCTTCATTAAACAGAGTCCTGTCCATTTTAGAACACACATAATGTTCAGACAGAGAGTGGCAAGGCTCTCACATGTGAAGTGGCGAGTGGCACAAACATTCCTGGAGCAGGCACAGTCACAGCACAGCGCAAGGACGTGCGTGCAGCAAGGGGTCAACTCGGTGAGCCAGGACTGCCGATGTCCAGTCTGCGGCTGTGTGTTTGTTCAGAATACCACTAATGGTTCTTAATTGGTTGACTAGTCATCCACTCCTCCCAGATGACATCCCTGACAACCCCACCAAGAGTCTGGGGGTAAACGTCAGAACAACAAAACCCTTAGTTGCGGCATGGCCGGGAGGCAGTTACAGCCGCCCCCTCACCTGTCCTGCAACCCTCCTCTGTCGTCATCCGGTTCCCTCAGCCATAGATCTACTATGTGGTCTGGGCATTCATCGCCACTATACAGCGAGTACGAACAATATTGGACAGTCAAGCAGCTACTATGCAACCGAATAAGGTGGGCAGACTCCCCCTTCTTCTTGCAGTATGAATGTGGACTAGTGTCATGTTTAGGGTTTTATTGTGCGAGACAGTAAGCCGACTGCATACCAAGACCGTGAGGAGACAGCAGTGACATCAAACACGCATGAAGTATAAATGTGGTTGTATTCGAAACAGGTTTCCTCATACATCCATTCGTTCAACATCAGCGTAATTAACTTGGAACAAAAAAGACCATAACTACAGGTAAAAAGTTTTTAGTGCTTATTACTTGCATTCTGTGCCATGCTGGTTCGAATTTCACTGCACAACTGAATGGCGGGCAGAACATAAAAGAAGCAAAGATAAAAGCAGCAGAAACTGGCTTTTGTATGAAAAAGGTAGATGCCACTCCCCTTTAACGGTGGAAAAGGAAGGCCCTCCCTGTTAATGAGATAAAGGGGAGGCCCTCCCCTGTTAACGTGTAAAAAAGGGGAGAGCTTCTCCCCTGTTAACGGTGAAAAGGGGAGGCCCTACCCCTGTTTAACGTGGTAAAAAAGGGAGGCCCTCCCCTGTTAACGGTGGAAAAAGGGATGCCCTCCCCTGTTAACAGTGAAGAAAGGGAGGCCCTCCCCTGTCAACAGTGGAAAACGGGGAGGCCCTCCCCTGTTAACAGTGAAAAAAGGGGATGCCCTCCCCTGTTAACGGTGTAACAGGGGAGGCCTTCCCCTGCTACCTGTTCAGTCAATTTTCCCCTGTTCAAAGTTAATTTCCCCCTTGTTAATATAAGTATTCCTGTTCATCAATTTCCCCATGTTCACTAATTTCCCCCTGTTAATAATATTATATTCTCCAGTTCCTCCGATTTCTCCCTATCAATAATTTCCCCCTGTTTAATATATTTCTATTCCTTTCATCAATTCCCCCAGTTCCCGTTCGAATATTTCCCTCCCCTTTAATATATTATTCCTGTTCATTGCAATTTCCCCAGTTTCAAATACATTTCGCCTGTAAATAATATTTTATCCAGTTTCATCAATTTTCACCCCCTGTTCTCATTCCTGTCATCCCGTGTAGCCGACCTTTCTGCAACGTTACCTGACCTCGAATCTCGCCGCCGCCCTGACGCCTGTTTAGCCCTGACCTCTTGACTTGTCGAGCGTTTCCGTCTTACGATTCGGTAGAGTCCATTTATAACAACTTCTCTCTGCGCCTCGCTTGCAACCTCAAGCTATTCGCGTCTATCCAGGAGTAGCGCGAACTGTGTAGGAACTTCCCGCCCGCAAAGTACCATCCTGCCTTTCGCGGAATTCTGGTCGAAAACCTGACTAATTAAGACCCCCGCTCCCTTGGCGGGCCTGCTGTCACCTCTTGCGGAGGTCCAGATGAGTCACTACCCATCTAGTCATTACAATGGCAGAAGTGAATGCCGAAGTTTCTTGGACCAGTTTCTTTGTATAGGTGCAGAGTCCAAGCCACTTGACAACACAAGGGAGGGACTGCAGTACCACCCAACTTGGACAGGAGCACTGGCACTTCGCACTTAGGGATGGCAAGAACGGCATACTGCTGAGTCTCTTGGCAATCCCGTCTCAGCGTAACGACTCTGCCCATGATGCCGAGGAGCATGAGTAATCTGGAACCGGTAGATATGTAATAGACAGGAGTGTCTTAGGCGAGAGGTGGTGTACCGTTGACTGCCGGAAATGGGGAGCTTGCCACGGTGCTACAGCGAGTTGGACAGGTGACTGGACCACCACATCTGATAAACACGTAGGTGACAACTTGCGCATGATGTTGATGCAGGCCTGGGTGCCCAAGCTCTTAGGGTTTCCCCTGTCACTCTTTACTTTCCGCCCAAAGATTCTACAATAATTATGTTCAATCCTCCTCTTGGGTCCTCATCAAAAAACTGGCACACCAGCCTAGTAGTGATGTTTACTACAAGCGTTGCACTGACATGACTGTTACCACCCTGACCCGGTGAGGGCCCCTTGGCCGCTACTTTCTTGTTCTGGACCTGCAAAGCTGGGTGTCTAAATCGTTGGCTGTTTGGCTCCACTCGCACTGCAGACCGCCCATTCCCCACTACCTTACTTACGGTGCTTCGCGCCACTGCCTGACACGCAAGCTGCTGCCTCAGTCGTTTCTCCCTATGATAATGCATCGAACCCTTGAACACTGTCTGTCCTGTCAGCTAGAAAGCATCACCTGGTTTCACAAACCCCCAGTATAATGACAAACACAACTTGACATCTCCAGGCCCAGACATAACTCTCAACTCTACTGTCCCCACGATCCCTATTGTCTGTCCGTTCCAAACCTCATTTCTTCTCCCTCCCGTCTCCATAAAACTTAATTAGATAACATAAAGGAATGCTTCCCAGAGCGCGGGAACAATGGTAATGTCGAGGTACGTCCGAGCCGCGTAGGGGCTCCACGTCATCCCCATCGGAAGAAAAAGGCACAAGCAGGGCCATCTTTCCATTGGGTAATCGGAATACCCCAAGTAGTGTAATATAAGTCCCAGAAATACAAGAAACATACCCAGGGATCCCTTGGCTAGCTTTTTGCTTATTTAACTGAACATGTGATTTTAGGACATGGTCAAGAACAGTTCTACAAAAACTATGGGGAAAGGGAGCCAAAGGCTCCTGCCATGCCAAATAGTCTTATGGGAGCGCGAGGATGCCGGTGTCCAGATATAAGTGGTGAGAATAGTGGTTCTGGTGGCAAGAGGAGCTTGAGGCATGAGCAAAGTATGGAATGGTCATGTAATGTGGGCAGGGCCGACTGCCAGTGCCCAATAATGGCCCCGAATTGGGCTCCGGAATACTGGTAATGAACGACTTTCGGAGAATCAAGGAGGCATGGAGTAGACTGAATCTATCCAATTGGGGCAACATTTAAGCCTTATTTTACTAGGGCACCAGAATAACTTTGTTCCCAGCCTTTCGACTGCTTCTACCGCTCCCATGTACGAGTCGGCTGACACTCAGCATTAGTGTTTTGCCTGTCACCGCTGTCCTCCTCAACAGTGCTCGCTGTACAAACCCTTGACCTCGAGCCAGATCGCAACATAGACCCCCGCCATTGCAAACTCTCCTCATCCACTATTTGCCCACTTAGAAAATCCAAAATCAGCGGATGTCCCTTCCCCACCTCTTTGTCTGCTCCACTACAGACCTCCAAATATTTGTTCTCACTGTAAAGTGCGCAGAGGCTACTGCGCACATAGTAGTTTCTCTGGCTGTGGGATTCGAACAGACAGAGTCGGGTTGAGAACAGGTGATATCCCCTTAGACTGCTCCCGCCATGCCAACAGGGTTGTTGGGGTGACAACCCACCGACCTCTTGGCTGGTGTTGCAGATTGTCATACTGTGAGAAAGTGCGTATGACCTAGTGTTGTTGGTCAACACACATGCCGTAGACTGAACACCTATAATGCTGTTACTACCAACATGTGACTCCCTGCTGTTGGACGTCCTCTCGTTACTGTTGCTGCGATCCTGTGGTTGGCTCCCGGTAACCTAACTAACTTGTTTTTTTCCAGGCTGGCGCTGCCATGACTTTATCTCAGGCTACTTTCCACTTCAGTTTTTTGGTCAGTTTTCTGCTCTCTTAAGTGTCCCAGGGAACTAAGTGAAAGCGAAATTCTAAGAGCGGCGGCAGTCATAGCATGTCATACAAAAAACAACAACATTGTAAGAAACCAAACCAAGCTCCCTCTGCATATTTAAGCATGCGACACACGTTTCTCACAGCACCTACAGGGCTACATTCAACAGTGTCCCTGAAATCCGCGAGCTCAGCGAATCGAATTTTTGAGAATTTCGCCCATCTCTAGCAAGGACCCTTACATCTGCTAGTTCATTCTGGTAAATACCCAATTCAAGACTTTCCCTTTTGTCACAGAATTTGAAAAACTTTTTCCATTTCAAACTCCTAGCAAACAAGTGAAGATCTTTAATCCAATCAAAAATCCCAAAAGGTGCAATTGGCACAAAAGATAAACCTTTATTGAGCACTTTTATCTCAGATTCTTTCAGTTTCCTGTTAGAGAAATTAATTACATGTGATGTTCCAGGACTGCTTTTATTAGCTTCCTGTATTAAACTGTACTCACTCATTTTTGCAACACCACTACATCCTGAAAAAAGAGGGTTGGTATGGTTGAAACTTTGGGTTCGGGAAGTGCAAGAAAAGAAGATAGAGAGTACAATATTATGCCATATTTACACTTCCATAATTAACTCTTTCTTGAGTGGGGATAATGCGACAAGTATGTAACGCCGTTGCCAGTTATCTGGCTTCAAAAAGCCAGTTATCTGGCATCAAATAGACCTGTTCTATAAATGTATGAACAGGCGCTAGACGCAAAAGGGTGTTTACGGGAGGGAGTCTGCACCACATTTTTAGCAATCCTTCATCTAAGTCTTGGTGGGAACTGAAGTCCCTTGAAAATTATCATAAAAATAAAATATTACCGAGAGGTCTTCGTATTTCTTTTTTGCCTGCCCCTATATCTTGTAACCCTGAATTATTAAAAAAATGGGAAAATGAAGCCACTATGTCCTCGCTACGTTTCATTAACCTCTTAATTGAGGAGGAACAATCTATTCTGGCTAGATCTTTGAAAAGCCTTGAAGAGACCACGGCGAGGTTAGCTACATTAAAAAGTAAAGGTGAATCTTGAATATAAAAATATTTGAAAGTGAGAATTGAAAAAACTTAACATCGATAAATTCCACGTTCCTTCTAAAAGTACAAAAACATATAACAATTTCTATAAACAGATATTGGCAGATATTAAGAGAAATTGGGCATATTCAAGTATCCATAGACATTCCAGAGTCTTTGATACAGAACCTTCGTCATCAGATACAGAATTATCTGATAACGATTCACGTAGAAGTGCTAAGAACTTCAATAGATCCCCATATCGCACTAGACAACAGGGATACGGTCAACATCTCCAATGGGTGCCAAAACGAAGGCAGAGAACTATAAAAACCAGAAAAAATATTAACATGATCCTGTAGAGTTGGTCACCTTATCCTCTGGTGCTCTTAAAACAACAATCGCAGCCTGCGCTCGTACTTCTCAGGGAGAAATTACCTCTACTCCCTCTTTTTTAGAAAAGATCTTACAAACCAAATGAATTTGCTCAGTGTGAAGGAAAGTAGATGCTAAATCAGAGTCATTTACTTATCCCATAAGAGCTCTTTACCATTCAGATAAAATTTCATTACTAAATAAAAGGGTTTATCTTTGATTCTACAGCTAAGCCGGCCCTCAGGGGTTATAGTGGGGTGATTTGGGGGGTGTGGGGGGGTTTGGTGGTGGAGGGGGCTGTGGGTGAGGGTGGGGGTGGGGGGTGGTGTGTGTAGGGGGGTGGTGTTGGTCCATGAAATGGTTACGCAGGGTTTTATTTTCGTAGTTGGGGGTGTGGGTGAGAGGTTGTTGTGTTTTGCAACTGTAATATTTTATATGTCATTTGTTTGCAATAACCATTGGACCAGTCTATGCAATAAATATACTGCATTGTTCAATAAACCGTTTATTATGACTACAATGTGCCCTTGAAATCCAGTGTCATAAATATCTTCATGTTATGTATAAGTTCATCTCGTTTCTAACATGAATCTTTGTGTAATGCCATATAATAGGGGAGATGGGAGACCAAGAGACCCTTCAATGAAGGAGTGAAAACTCTTTGGCATACACTGAAGCATGGTAACCCAGCCAAAGGCCCCGAAAGCTATTAGGAACCTTTTTTTCACATGTCAACAACTCAACTCGGAGAATCCTTTTTTAAAACGTGACTACGATTAGTTATTGATATAAGGATGAGTTCCTCATTAGTTTATAAATAGTTATAAAATGTAGGTACAAACTGAAGGTATACAGGTAAATAATCTAGCCTAAAAAACATCGTCAATGAAGACCAATAGCTCGTACCCAAGAACTAAGCCCGCAGGGAGATAGTATAAAACCCTTGCCTGTTAGAAAAATGAACGTAATAACTCTTAATAGAAACATAAAAGTAAATTTCCAGTAAGCTCAGTGCAGCCCTGACGAGCTGACAATACACCTAATATATCACATCTACTGACGACTTGACTCGTGTATAACCATCAACATCCCTTGCACTTAGAATTACCTTGGCTTCGTCGCGAGCTTAAAATATCATCTGAATCATTTACAGACACCTGATACGAACTTTTTATTCTTAGTTTCCGGTAAGGAATAAGGAAGAACAAGACAAAAAGTACTTGTGGTGAATCGTCATCACGGAACAAGAAACAACTTTACAAAGTGTATATTAAGAGCTTTCTTCAATAATTTTTGAAGAACGAATCAAGAATATTTATAACAAGATTTGCTATAAAGACCATTATGTCAAACCGCAAGGTATGGCTTTAGCTCATTAATTATAAATACGGAGATTAAAAAAATGATTAAACTCGCGGAAGATAACATTATGGGATTGTCCACGTCAGACTTAAGTGTACCGGGAATATTTAATTGAACGAACATTACATAGCGTAGCAGAGACTCTAACATACAAATATAAAATCATATATTCTATGTATGGATGACAAAAAAAAAACTATCCTCCATTGTAATGTCTTACCCTCTTACATTAGGATACAAAAGACTTATTACCAACTAGATGATTATAACAGTGGACCTCTATGTGTCTCCTGTAATCCATAGATGTTGAAGCATTGAATAGCTCCATCCCTCACAATGCAGGCGGATGAAAGCGACATTCGTCTTTATGAAATACTAAAGAACCTTCTTTTAAGTTCCTTAATGCATTTGTGGATAAGTTGATGTAAGTTTTTATTCTCACATCACAATTTTCTTGCGATAAAACCCATTTAATCAAAGTTAGATTTTGTGTTTTCAACGGTCGTTGCTGGTACCGCACCTAGCTCAGGGGACTGCTATTGGGAGCCCGTGTAGCTCCCTCCCTCGTAAATAGGAACGGCAAATCTCTTCCTGGGCTGGTGGGAGAAAAACCGTTGTCTTACTCGGACCACCCTTCCAAGCAGGTCCAGGAATGTTATCGAAGCCTATTGGGGGCGCTATATTGATTGACATTTTTCATCCCTTTGGACACGGGTCAGAACAACGGCATTTAAACAATTTGTGGACCATCTGAAAACATTAACAGATTGGGTTGCGATTTTACATCCATTAAAAACATCATTCAAAATTAGATATAACTCGATGTTGTAATTTCGAAGGGATCCTATGACCGTATTATTACTATTCTCTTCTATCGTAAACCTTACGGCTGGTAATCAAGCTTATTGCGGTAGGGACAGTCTCACCACTCCCTTTCCATTACGAAAAGGGATACCTAAGAGTGACAGTACATACGGTTAAGAGAATTGGTTTTCGTGGTCCTTATCTTCTTCCAAGTGCAGTGCGAAGTGGACGATCTTAAAAAGAGGATTATATTGCACTTGGATATCCTCAACACATTTTAATCCACAGCGTACCAATCTGCCCTAAACTTCGCGAATCGTACTCGCTGTTACAAAAACTCCAAAAATCGACTTGACTCTATACACGAGTGAGAAAGTTGACTTTATGGATAATTGTGTATCTACCAGATCAGAGATATATCTCGATTATTTTGGCCTAATCTTTCACAGGATCCTGTTTTAAAGGACTTTGTAGATCCTTATCCTCGCATTGTGTATAGAAGAGATAAAAATATACGAGATTCTTTGGTGAAGAGCCACTTTGTACCAACTTGCCATCTACTTAGTAGCTTTAACAATCAAAAGTGCAGGGTACGTACAGATGTGGTCGGAATGTGAAAGCATGCCCATTTATATCCACATCCAAATCGGTTTGCCAATTTGGTTACAGTCTAAAATTCTCACAAATGAGAAGCTATGCAAATTGTCGGACTAAAGGTGTTATTTACCAGGCCACTTGTCCCTGCCCACAAATCTTGGAACACATAGGAGATGTCAAACATAACCGTGACACTCCTCTTGCTAGACATATGAACACCAAGCACAAGGGTAACTAATTTTCCCTAACTTTTGTCAGTTTGTTTGAAGGGTTGTATCCGTCGCCGAGAAAAGGAGATTATAGAAAGGAAAATCCTCCAAGTGGAGGCAAATTGGATCTTTCGTTTGAAAACACTACCACCCTTCCAATGGTATTAATGACTCATTTCATTTTCATCAATCATCATGATTTCTCCTTCAGCTTATGTCATTATAGGTTGCATATATATGAATTATATGTTATCATTATTTACAATCTAAACAATATTATGATGCCTCTCAATTGTGAATGAATATTTATTTATATTTTCCCTTTGTTTTAAATTATATTTATTCTATTGTTTGCCTTTCCTGTTTTTTTCTGCGTCATATTCTTCGTTTATATTGAATGATTGAGAAGTTATATATACTTTTTCTTACTATACACAGTTACACTGTGTGTGCATGTTTTCTAAGTCAACCCATTGTTGCGTTCAAAATCGCTCACAGTGTTAAATGGGCCATTTGGGCTTTAATCCACAGTGCTTCTCACATTGCTGGCTATTCCATACTTACCTATATCTTTTTTGGGCGCAGGCGTCTGTGGGGGACAGTGCTAAATTGTATCTAAGGGGCGATTCCCCCACCGGCGCCGTCCCATGCTGGGCGCCGTGTCCCCCTGCCCCTGCCTTGCAGGGTAGGTGCGGGATGGGCCCCCTGCACCACGCGGATGTTGGCATGTGGGTTTCCCACAAGGGGAATTTATCGCATATGTTACACCGGCATTTTGTATATTGGGTACTTATGAAAACGACAGTTTTCATGTTACCACATGTGGTTTAACGATGCGGCTTTATTGGAAGGAAAAATTTAAGAGGATCTTTCTTTTTGGGTTTTGGCTTTTTTTCCATCATGGCCCACCCACACAACGGGGGGAAAATTTTTTGTTTCATATCGGGAGTTCCTTTCATCATAAACAAGGGAAGTAAGCTCCCCATGCATTGTCTTATCATGCTTGATTGGCCCCCCTTGTTGTGATAATTATATGGACACTGTTCCTAACCTATACATGGACATCTTGTTGTCTATTGCCGCTACATGTCGTGTCTTCTAGGGTTCGTGGGATTTTTTTTTTTTATTATCTATTTACCACACCAGTTTATCTTTTTGGGGACATTTGAAATATACTTTTCCTATGAACCCACGATTCTTGGAGAAACGCGTTGGAAGGGGCTTTTTTTTTAGTTTTTCCTTTAGGTTTTAGGTAGAGTTATTATTTTTGCTCTTTACTTGTTTTCTGTGGTGTGTTTTTTTTATGGTTTTTTTTTGAGTTTTAATAAGTAGTAAGGGACGGTGTGGTATTTAGGGGGGTTTTCCCTTCGGGTCCCTTTTTCGGGGGGGGTAGCTCGCTGCTGAATTAGGCATTTTTTTGGGGATAATAGGGGAAAGTCTTTTAGTTTTTTTATTAATTTAATAAAATTATTTTATAATATTTTTATCTTTTCCCTAATTATTGGGTTTTTTGTTGTTTTTTGGTGCATTTTTAAATTAGACACATTTTTTTCTTTGACACCAAAAACTAGAACCTAAAAAAAGCCAACAAGGGTTAAAAGGTGGGCCCCAGCCCGATTGTCGTATTGACACTACAAGGCGCCTGAATGTATGAATCAGAAGAACA
>JAODAL010018604.1:0-74299 GCA_025379985.1 Phyllomedusa bahiana | reverse complement strand
AAAACAAAAAAAAACGGCAAGGCGGGGGGGCGAAAGAGCCAGCGCGCCACGGGCAAAAAGGCGCGAGCGCGCGCACGGCAGAAAACCGACCCGCGCGCAAAAAGAGCGCGAGCGCGCCAGGGGCAAGAAAGAGCGCGAGCGGGGCGCCACGGGGCAAGAAAGAGCGCGACCCGCGCCACGGGCAAGAAAGAGCGCGAGCGCGCGCACGGGCAAGAAAGAGCGCGAGCGCGCGCACGGGCAAGAAAGAGCGCGAGCGCGCGCACGGGCAAGAAAGAGCGCGAGCGCGCGCACGGGCAAGAAAGAGCGCGAGCGCGCGCACGGGCAAGAAAGAGCGCGAGCGCGCGCACGGGCAAGAAAGAGCGCGAGCGCGCGCACGGCAAGAAAGAGCGCGAGCCCCGGGGCCACGGGCAAGAAAGAGCGCGACCGCGCGCCCGGGCAAGAAACCGCGCGAGCGCGCGCACGGGCAAGACAGAGCGCGAGCGCGCGCACGGGCAAGAAAGAGCGCGAGCGCGCGCACGGGCAAGAACGAGCGCGAGCGCGCGCCCGGGCAAGAAAGAGCGAGCGCGCGCACGGGCAAGAAAGAGCGCGCGCACGGGCAAGAAAGAGCGCGCGCACGGGCAAGAAAGAGCGAGCGCGTGCAAAACAAGCGAGCGCGTGCAAAACAAGCGAGCGCGCGCAAAACAAGCGAGGAAAACAAGCGAGGAAAACAAGCGAGCAAAACAAGCGAGCGCGATCAAAACAAGCGAGCGCGATCAAAACAAGCGAGCGCGATCAAAACAAGCGAGCGCGATCAAAACAAGCGAGCGCGATCAAAACAAGCGAGCGCGATCAAAACAAGATAGCGCGAGCACAACAAGCGAGCGCAAGCAAAACAAGCGAGCGCAAGCAACACAAGCGAGCGCAAGCAAAACAAGCGAGCGCGAAAAAGACAGACTAAGATTTTATGATGGCTTTAAAACACTAGAAATATAACCAGGCCAATAGTCCAGCAAAGAGCTACACTATAATGGGTTACAGAACCTCTACTTGGCTGCTCAGGACAATCCCACCACTATCAGGACATGCTGGAAGTTGTAGTTCTGAAACATCGAGACAGTCTCAGGTTGGAGACCCGTGTACTACACAAGGTCCAGATTTCCCCCACGTGCCATAGAGTCCTCCCCTATATCCAGAGGAATGATCGCCATCCGGCGTCCCTGCACATCCATGCGTTCAGCTGCTGCACACACAGAGGCTCTTCAGGCCTCCGCCAGCATCTGCTCCACAGCCCCGGACAAGTGTTCTCACTTCTCACATACTTCCTGGACACATTCTCCATGGAGATGTCCCTGACATGTTACTCACCATTACTGCCGGATCTGAGGGGAAAGCAGGGAGAACACTGCCCACAACCCTATACAGACAAGCAAGCAAGACAGCTGCCAGGATACAATAAGGAAACTTAAAGGGGTTGTCTCACTACATGGATTCATCTTACCTCAATCCTGTTTTCTTGGTTTCACTTTGAATTCGGGGGTGTTTACTGGCTTCTACAGACGCAGTAAAAACCAGGGCCCGTACTACAGCAACCCAGTGCTGACAGCCTATCAGGAGAGATCAGACAGGTCTGTAGCTATGGCAACCAGTGCTGGCAGCCTATCTGGAGAGATTGAACAGGTCTGTAGCTATAGCAACCAGTGCTGGCAGCCTATCAGGAGAGATCAGACAGGTCTGTAGCTATGGCAACCAGTGCTATCAGGAGAGATCAGACCGGTCTGTAGCTGTAGGAACCAGTGCTGGCAGCCTATCAGGAGAGATCAAACAGGTCTGTAGCTATAGTGACCTAAGGAGCTGATGCAGCCCATACAAGAGGGAATATATCGGAATAGGTAGGACACTGCTAATGGACATATATTGCAAAGTGACTTATTTTTGCAAGATCTTTAACATAAAAAGCAGCGATCCTTGTAGTGAGACAACCCCTTTAAAGGAGAACTCCCAAAAAACTAAATATTCAGTGGTCTCATACTACCAGGTCCCCATAATCATTCCTTTCCCAAATCTCTTAATTTTAGTACAGAAGATAAAAGGGAAATGTCAAACATGTCACAATCTACTATCGACTGCCATTAACGAGGGGCGTCAAGACTTTTGCAACCGGGTTTAAACCCTGTAGACCGGCTTTAGGATGTCTAAACACGTCAGTTAGGTTAAGGAGCCCGTATGAGAAGGGTTTAAGGTTGGCCACAATTAATAAAAAAATAATGGCTGCTTTCATCCAACAACAGCGCCACACCTGTCTACAGGTGGCGCGCGGTACTGCAGCTCAGCCCAATTTACTTCAATGGCACTTATCTTCTAAAACTTCACTACATCCTCACAGTAGGGGCGCTTCGTCTGAAGTTCAGTATAAAGCCTCAATTGCAGAAGGTGGCACCGGCTCCGTTTCATAATGGACACCAAAGCCCCCGGACGGACCCAACTGACTAAGATAGGGTCTGCTTTGGGGTCTGGTGTTTCCACAGAAAAAAAAACAGAGCAGCATGCTACACTAATTTTTTGCTAAATTTTTGACTGAATGTGGTACGCAGGTCTCAGATGTGGACCTGTCCTAGGTCCTTTTCCAAGTCTAATTCAGTATATAACATATCAGGGAAAGGTAGAACATGATACAGTCTACTATCGACAGCCATTAAAGGGGTTGTCTCACCACGCGGTTTCACAGAGCCACAGGCAGCTTCAGCCTCACACTTCCTGGTTAGGCTGTGGGTGGTTCTATAACAGTGATCAGTGTATCAGCACAGTATTTCAAGCTCTTAATTGCATTGACATAAGAGCAGGAGATGTAATCTATAATGCAGAGGGCTTTAGAGCTCAAAGTAAACAATCAAAAGTAATTAATCTCCTTTGTTAAAGATAACACAATCTGTTCTCAAGCTGCCATCTTCCCTGGTGATATCACCTGCTGCTCTCTGTTTAATCAGGAAGAGAGAGCAAGAGGATAACCAGAGAAACCTCTGTGTATTAAGAGCAGATAAAATCTCTAATTTCCTGACCAAGGTCATAAACATATTTGGAAAAAGTCTTGATTTAACATTCCTTACATGTTGAAAGCTAATCTTTCTAGTAAGAATACCATTTAATGAGGGGTGCCCCAACTTTTGCAATGGGGTCTTTAAATTCTAGACTGGCCGAAGGATGTGAATATGTATCCAATTTGATAAAGGAGCCCTATGACAAGTGTTCATACCAGGTCCAACATTATGCAGGGTTCAAATTCATCCCAGATTGTCTCATAGGTTACAATGGCCTCAGGATACAATATTTCCAATATACAATGGTCTTTTACTGGGACATTGTATATTGAGTGAGGTTACAAGATACAAAGTCCCAGACGTCGATCCAGTCAATTATGAATATTCTACTTCTACTTGCAGTGATTGTCGGTCAAGTAGCATCTCTACAGTATAGTGCGGTACTACATGTCCTGTACTGCTCTTACATGTATTAGTGAGGTATATGCAGTGATTGGTGGTCTAGTAGCCCCTCTCTACAGTACACTGCGGTACTACATTTCCTGTACTGCTCTTACATGTATTAGTGAGGTGTATGCAGTGATTGCGAGTCTATAGCACCTCTCTACAGTACAGTGCGGTAGTGCGGTACTACATGTCCTGTACTGCTCTTACATGTATTAGTGAGGTGCATACAGTGATTGGCGGTCTAGTAGCCCCTCTACAGTACAGTGCGGTACTACATGTCCTGTACTGCTCTTACATGTATTAGTGAGGTGCATGCAGTGATTGGCGACCTATAGCGGCTCTCTACAGTACAGTGCGGTACTACATGTCCTGTACTGCTCTTACATGTATTAGTGAGGTGCATGCAGTGATTGGTAGTCTAGTAGAGTCTCTACAGTACAGTGCGGTAATACATGTCCTGTACTATTCTTACATGTATTAGTGAGGTGCATGCAGTGATTGGAGGTCTATAGCGCCTCTCTACAGTACAGTGCGGTACTACATGTCCTGTACTGCTCTTACATGTACTAGTGAGGTGTATGCAGTGATTGGAGATCTATAGCGCCTCTCTACAGTACAGTGTGGTACTACATGTCCTGTACTGCTCTTACATGTATTAGTGAGGTGCATGCAGTGATTGGCGGTCTATAGCCCCTCTCTACAGTATAGTATGGTACTACATGTCCTGTACTGCTCTTACATGTATTAGTGAAGTGCATGCAGGATGCGGTAACCCTCTCTACAGTACGTGCGGTCTACATGCTTACTGCTCTTACATGTATATAGGTGCAGTGTGATTGGTGGCTATAGCGCCTCTACAGTACAGTGCGGAACATGTCCTGTACTGCTCTTACATGTATTAGTGAGGTGCATGCGAGTGATTTGGTGGCAGGCCTCTTATAGTACGTGGCTACATGTCTGACTGCATACATGTATGTGGTGCATGCGATTGGTGGTCATAGCGCCTCCAGTACAGTGCGGTTACTACATGTCCGTACTGCTCTTACATGTATTAGTGAGGTGCATGCAGTGATTGGTGGTCTATAGCACCTCTCTACAGTACAGTGCGGTACTATATGTCCTGTACTGCTCTTACATGTATTAGTGCAGTGCATGCAGTGATTGGTGGTCTATAGCGCCTCTCTACAGTACAGTGTGGTATTACATGCTCTGCACTGCTCTTACATGTATTAGTGAGGTGTATGCAGAGATTGTGGTCTATAGCCCCTCTCTACAGTACAGTGCGGTACTACATGTCCTGTACTGCTCTTACATGTATTAGTGAGGTGTATGCAGTGATTGCCGTCTATAGCGCCTCTCTACAGTACAGTGCGGTACTACATGTCCTGTACTGCTCTTACATGTATTAGTGAGGTGTATGCAGTGATTGGCTGTCTATAGGGCCTCTCTACAGTACAGCGCGGTTCTACCTGTCCTGTACTGCGCTCAGATCTATTCGTGAGGTTTATGCAGTGATTGTTGGTCTATAGCGCCTCTCTACAGTACAGTGCGGTACTACATGTCCTGTACTGCTCTTACATGTACTAGTGAGGTGTATGCAGTGATTGCCGTCTATAGCGCCTCTCTACAGTACAGTGTGGTATTACATGCTCTGCACTGCTCTTACATGTACTCGTGAGGTATATGCAGTGATTGGCGTCTATAGCGCCTCTATAGAGTCCTATTATTTTGAGTAATGTAGTTATGGAGGATAAACTCCACACAGGTCGCTTCCCCCCTAGGATTCTGCTTGTGTCTCACATAAATGGTGAACTGAAGACGTGAAGGCTGCATCTTCAGCAAACAATGTCCTCACCCCCTCCCATCCCTCTCCTAAGGGAGGAAATAACAACCACCATGAAGAAGCTAAAATAACGTGACAGACAGATAACAATGGGGTTTGTCAGGTTTTCGGCTATAAGGTGGGTGCTACAGTGAAGGTAAAAAATAGCAATAGCCTCCCTGCACCATCCGGACCAACTCATGTGAACGTGCAGGGACCACTTCTTACAACTGTTCTGCTTACCCTTTCTCATGCTCTAAGAGGTACATGGGGAAGATATGGGACTCTGCAGCGCCCCCTATTGCATGTAACAATAGCTGCATGCAACCAGGGGTTTTTTTTTGTTGTGTTTTTTTGGGGGGGGGTGGTTATACTTTAGTTCATTACCATTTATTCTGCCAACCTGCAGCTGAATACAGGATGTCTCACTGCTGCCACTGGGTCATGTGACCTGCAGCTGAATACAGGATGTCTCACTGCTGCCACTGGGGTCATGTGACCTGCAGCTGAATACAGGAGGTCTCACTGCTGCCACTGGGGTCATGTGACCTGCAGCTGAATACAGGAGGTCTCACTGCTGCCATTGGGTCTTTGTGTACCTGCACTGCTGAATACAGGAGGTCTCACTGCTGCCACTGGGGTCATGTGACCTGCAGCTGAATCCAGGCGGTCTCACTGCTGCCACTGGGGTCATGTGACCTGCAGCTGAATACAGGATTTCTCACTGCTGCCACTGCGTCACGTGACCTGCGGCTGAATATAGGATGTCTCACTGCTGCCACTGGGTCATGTGACCTGCAGCTGAATAAAGGATGTCTCACTGCTGCCACTGGGTCATGTGACCTGCAGCTGAATATAGGATGTCTCACTGCTGCCACTGGGTCATGTGACCTGCAGCTGAATATAGGATGTCTCACTGCTGCCACTGGGTCATGTGACCTGCAGCTGAATATAGGATGTCTCACTGCTGCCACTGGGTCATGTGACCTGCAGCTGAACATAGGATGTCTCACTGCTGCCACTGGGTCATGTGACCTGCACTCTGAGCTGCGGAAACACACAGCATGGTTATGTGACCCGGAAGTGACTCTCGCTATGCATTCCTATGGGAGGTTCACAGTCAATAGTAATAGGAATGCATAGAGAGACAGACTTCCTGTCCGCATCAAAAGCACAGTGTCTTTCAGCCAATCAGAGAGCAGGCCATGTCACCTAATGGAGACTGTTGCATCAGCTAGAAATTCTGTATGTAGCTGCAGATAAGCAAAGTTACTGGCACTACAGTGTATTTCATCCAGAGTGCAGGTCATGTGACCTAATGGAGACTGCTGCATCAGTTATAAATCCTGCATGTAGCTGCAGGTGAACAACATTACTGCCACTACAGTGTATGTCATCCAATCAGAGTGCAGGTCATATGACCTAATGGAGACTGTTGCATCAGCTAGAAATCCTGTATGTAGCTGCAGGTAAGCAAAGCTATTGGCACTACAGTCTATGTCATCCACTCAGTGTGCAGGTCATGTGACCTAACAGACTGTTGCATCAGACAGAAATCCTGTATGCATCTGCAGATAAGCAAAGTTACTAGCACTACAGTGTACCAAAAAGCAATTTCTAATGAACTAAGGGTACATCCACACAACAAAATACAGCTTCATCCGAGTATTTTAACTCAGTTTTAGTTTTTTGACGCATATTGCCGTCGGATTTACAAATGGTTTTCGGATTTTCTATCTTTTTCTTGCATCATGGAGCGCTATGGAGTTTTGGAACGTGAATCAGCATTAAAATTTGCGCTAAAAACGCAGACAAAGCTTTCTGGCTGTTTTTCACTCCATCCCATTGACTTCAATGTAAATTTTCACCGCAAAACAAACGAAACAAAAAAATCTGCAGAAAATTGAGCAACTTCTACAGTTTTTTTTTTTTTTTTTGGAGGGGTGGGGGTGTGGTGGGGGGGGGATTTTTTAAATTCCGATCTCAGAAAGTCTGAGTCATGAGGATTACAAGGCGGATTTTCTAATAAGGTCTATGGGAATGGTTTACAGTTGGTTTTTGACAAGTACCGATAAATTTTATCCGTGTGGATTCCAACGTGAAATACTTCTCGTCTGGACAGACCCCGATGCTGCGTCCACAAGTAAAATTCATCAGATTCTGTTATGGAATCCGAAAAGTATTTTAAAATAATTTTTTTTTTTTTTTTTTTTTTTAAACCGTGTTTTTTTGCGCAGATTTTGGTTTCAGCTTTCGGACGGCCCGCGCTGAACAATACTACAATCCGTCGTTTTCTGGTGAATTATAGAACACGTTCTAAGTTTTTTCATCGGATTTTAAATCCAACCTCATAAAATCCTAACTATGTGGACTACAGCTCCGATTTTCTATTGAGGTCTATGGGGATGAAGATTTTTTGCGGATTCTAAATACTTAATCCACATAAAATCTGATTGTAAGGGCATGTCCCCACGGCACGGGTTTGCAGCCGGTTTGCGGTGTTGCAGACTGAAGAACCAGCCGCAAACCAGCACAACGGGGCTCTATGGAAAATCTACGGTCCCCACTACACGGGTTTTCCGGCCGGTGGTTTTACAAACCGCCGGCCACCCGAAAGACATTCTACACGCACATTCTTCAGTCCGGTTTTCGGATGGAATATGTGCATGTCAATGTGAAGGGGGAGGGCTTTTCTACGCTCATCACGGAGAAAAGCCGCCCCCCCCCCCCTCCTTGCGGCCGTGGAGACGGCACTAAAACAGGACAAATACCGGTCGGTTTATATTTTTCCTCTGCCATGGGGACCTGGCCGTATCCTGTGCTGTGTTTACATAACCTAAGGGGGGGGGGGGGAGGACTAAAGTGTCATTTAATAAAGCCGTGCAGGTTAGTTCATCTGCAGACAGCTGTTTAGGGGGTTGTTGCCACTCATCAGTGCAGAGCAGAACACTGGCTGAGCATATGAGAGATAATAAGCTTAGCTATCAAGTGTAAGGCTATGTTCACACGGCTTATTTTGCTGCGTATTTCACTGCGCATTTTGCTGTGTATTTGCACTTTATACGCGGCGAAATGCGTGCCGCGGTTACAGTAATTCAGCTATGAATTACGTATCGTCTCCCCGGGTGTACAATACGATCGTATCGTGCGCCCGGGGAGAGAAGTGACATGTCAATCATTCATGGTGCTTACGCCCTGCTGACAATTCGTGTCAGCGAGGCCGGCCTGACCCGTGCTTTGGAATTGTGCTTCCAAGACAACTGACGTATTGCAGCGCGTACAATACGCCGTGTGAAAAAAAACCCTAAAGTTTGTTACTAGGGAAAGGCCCCCTGTCAACGTGTGTGGGCTAAACCCCCGAAACAACTGTCTGCAGATAAACTGCATGGCATGGATTGAATCCCTTTCATATTGTGAGGCTCAGCGAGTCAGAGGTGACTTCAGAATCACTACATCCAATATAGGGCGCTGTCAGGGTGGTGGCTGTATATGTCTGCAGGGATGATCTGGAACGTCCTGCAAAGAGCGCAGCTGTACACTAAGGGGACGTTCACGCGCCGCAATACGCTGGGCGTTTTGGGAGTCGCACTGGTCAGCGCGTATTCCTAAAGCCGGCCCCATTGACATGCATTGCTGACTGACATGTCACTTATCTCTCGGCACGTACGATATGATCGCATTGTACGTGCGGGGGGGCGAGGTGTAATCCATAGTTCTCTATGAGAGCTATAGATTACCGTAATTACGGCGCACATCTCGCTGTGCAATAATACACAATATGTGGCGAAATACGCCCACAATTACACCTGAAAATAAGCCGTGTGAACATTCCCCAAGGCTATGTTCACACGGGTTAACTGCGGGACGTAATTACGCCCCGAAGTTACGCCGGTGTGGGGGCGGAGCGAGGGGGGCCGGCACCTCGCCGGCCCATAGACAATCATTGCTAGCGGTGCGTATACGCCGCTGGTAATTCACATGTCACTTATCTCCCCCCTCGCGTATTCGCCGAGCAGGAAGAGGAGACGTAATCCATAGCCCTCTATGAGAACTGTGCATTACCGTAATGAATGGGACGTTTTCAGCCCGTAATTTGCGCACTTCGGCGCGTAATTACGGACCAAAATACGGCCCATTTTAAGCCGTGTGAACATGGCCTAAGGGGATGTTCACATGGCATTTCTTAGATGCGTGTTTGGATCCTTTTTTTGGACCCAAAATGGACACCAATACGCATCTAACAATGCTCAGTGTGATATACATTGCTCTCAATGTAAAACACCTATCGGCGTTCAGATGATAAGTGTGTACATGCGTCTTTCTGATCCGTTCAAAGAATTATGTCACTTTTTGATCCGTTTGATGCAGTAGGTGTCCTATTAAAAACTATAGGGTGCATTTCTGCTGATGCAAAAACACATCCAAACCCGCAGAGCACTTTGGGTGCTTGTTGGATGCATTTTACACAGCACTATTGAATACGTTTTTTCGGATCCAAAGGACTTATTCAAAACTCTGTGTGCACATCCCGTAACTGTGCAGCTGCGGGAGTGCAGAGCCGGATATTGGCGGCAGCCGGGCTCTCCACTTAGAAGGCAGGGACCATTTGTTACCATCCCTGCCTTCTTGATCGCAGTAAAAACAGTACTTACACATTAACCTCCTGGCACCAGCTGTCCTAAGAACATCGGGGCTCGGTGGTTACAGATGATACTGAGTCTTATCAGACCCAGATGGGCTCTGCATCCAGTGCTGGGGACTGCATTCCCCTTGAAAGTAGAGCAAACATGCCAGCCCCAATTACAAGGGGGAAAAAAGCAAGATTTAAAAAAGAAAAAAAAAAAAAATCATGTAAAAGTGCCCCCAAAGGCCTTTTTCTGACTTTGGAGGGGGGGGGGGGGGGTTTAGAATATATAAAATAAAAAAATAAAAAACACAAAATTTTGAAAGAAACCATTAAGACCATTAGCTCAGCCCATGACAACCGTAAAATTTATCACTTAAATAAATGTCAATATTTGAAAAAGTAACACAATTAGAAAACTTATTGTAGCCACATTTTTGCTGTTAAAAAAATGACTTTAAAATAATTAAAAAAAAACTAAATTTTTAATGTTGTATTTAAAGGGTTGTCTCATTACAAGATTTTGCTTTTTATGTTAAAGATCTTGCAAAAACAAGTCACTTTGCTAATGTGTGTCCATTAACAGTGTCCTTCCTATTCCTAGATATCCCCTCCTGTATGGAATGCATCAGCTCCTCAGGACACTATAGCTACAGACCTGTTCCATCTCTCCTGCTCGGCTGCCAGCACTGGTTGCTATAGCTACAGACCTGTTTGATCTATCCTGCTAGGCCGCCAGCACTGGTTGCTATAGCTACAGACCTGTTTGATCTATCCGGATAGGCCGCCAGCACTGGTTGCTATAGCTACAGACCTGTTTGATCTATCCTGCTAGGCCGCCAGCACTGGTTGCGATAGCTACAGACCTGTTTGATCTATCCTGATAGGCTGCCAGCACTGGTTGCTATAGCTACAGACCTGTTTGATCTATCCGGATAGGCTGCCAGCACTGGTTGCTATAGCTACAGACCGGGCTTCTACTGCAGCCTAGTAGAAGCCAGTAAACACGCCTCTGAATTGAAAATGCAACCAAGAAAACAGGACTGAGGTAAGATGAATCAGTGTAGTGAGGCAACCCCTTTAAGCCACAACCTTTCGCTCAGCCCATGACGAAAGTAAAACTCATCACTTAAATGTAAATGTCCCTGTTGAAAATGACACAATTAGAAAACGTATTTTAGCCACATTTTTGCCATTAAAAAACCGATAATAAAATAATTTTTAAAAAACTAAGTTTTTAATTTACTATTTTAAATTTACCATTTACTGCTACTATTACATTTATTATTCACTGTTAGTATTAAATTTACTATTTACTGGGTATTTCCTATTTACAATTTTATTGATTAAAAAAAATTATATAAAAAGACCTAAAGCAAAAAAAATTAGTCAAATAAGCAAGAAGGATAAAGCGTTATAGCGTTCAAACGTTTCGGTACTATGGAAAAGGAAAGCAAGCCAGGTCAGGAAGAAGGGGCAATGGCCCGGTCAGAAAGAGGTTAAGCTATCTCATAGTGAACTTACACCAAACACAACTAATGCCATAGTGATAGACTGATCTGGTGCAACAGGATCTACAAATGCTAAGCTAAATAAAAAAAAAAATAAAAAAAAGTGAACATTTATCTAGTTTTTCTTTGTACATAGAAAACTGCCATTAAATATTTGCAGTTCATTATAATCTGACTTGCAAAAACCTGCCCGTGCCTTCCCTTTGTAAAGTGGCAGCGAGACTAAACTATAGGACACGCTGACTGACAGGTACAAAACCAGATCCCAGAAAAAACACGGCCCGCGATGCACACTGGGGGTTTCTGGTCAGCACCCTGGCACCCGGCCTGGAGATATAATTGTACAATGGGTGAGGAAGTGACCAACAACGCGCTCCAATGTGGTGATCATAACAGAGCGGCCGAGGTTGTGTCATGACTGGGTGAAGACATCTTGCAGAGAGAGAGACGTCTGGCGACTGGAGCGACTGCCGGTAATCAGGCAGAAAGAGATGGTCAACCACGTCAGGAAGGCGAGACTACAAGACCAAGCATGTCCGAGGAGGACACAAGCCGAGGCCTATTTATATGCGCATGCAATCTGCTCACTTACCAAAAGTGTCTGTAAATGACACAAAGACATTTCTACCAGAAGCATTAGCTAAATTAATAAGGGTCACTGCAAACATGCCACAGGAAGACACACAAAGAACAGACATATTAAAACAATTATAATACTGCCCCCCATGTACAAGAATATAACTACTATAATACTGCTCCCTATGTACAAGAATATAACTACTATAATACTGCTCCTATGTACAAGAATATAACTATTATAATACTGCCCCCTATGTACAAGAATATAACTACTATAATACTGCTCCTATGTACAAGAATATAACTACTATAATACTGCTCCCTATGTACAAGAATATAACTATTATAATACTGCCCCCTATGTACAAGAATATAACTATTATAATACTGCCCCTATGTACAAGAATATAACTACTATAATACTGCCCCCTATGTACAAGAATATAACTATTATAATACTGCTCCCTATGTACAAGAATATAACTACTATAATACTGCTCCCTATGTACAAGAATATAACTATTATAATACTGCTCCCTATGTACAAGAATATAACTATTATAATACTGCCCACTATGTACAAGAATATAACTACTATAATACTGCCCCCTATGTACAAGAATATAACTATTATAATACTGCCCCCTATGTACAAGAATATAACTACTATAATACTGCCCCCTATGTACAAGAATATAACTACTATAATACTGCCCCTATGTACAAGAATATAACTACTATAATACTGCCCCTATGTACAAGAATATAACTACTATAATACTGCCCCTATGTACAAGAATATAACTACTATAATACTGCCCCTATGTACAAGAATATAACTACTATAATACTGCCCCCTATGTACAAGAATATAACTACTATAATACTGCCCCTATGTACAAGAATATAACTACTATAATACTGCCCTATGTACAAGAATATAACTACTATAATACTGCCCCTATGTACAAGAATATAACTACTATAATACTGTCTCCTATGTATAAGAATATAACTACTATAATACTGCTCCTATGGATAAGAATATAACTACTATATTATATAAAATTAAAAATTTAAATTAACGTAAAATAAAAACCACAATTATAAAACCTGTTGCTATCCCCACACAACACGGCGGTATGTGCTCCGCAGACGTGGCTGCCCCTCCAGCTTCCTGTCCTGCTCGCTGGCCCGTGGAGCCTGATGATACAAGTTGTGACAGTGCGTCTGTTCCTTGACTTGCAACAAATGTCAGATCCTGGAAGCGGGGAGCTCCATGTCCGGACAGATAAAACCGTGCGCATCTATGGAAGCAGAACAGTCTTTCCACTCAGCAAGCATGTGACAAATCCAGAGAGATGGGAAATGGAAGATGACAGATAATGAGAAAACAGCGGCAGGCGAGGCCGCGATCCAGCAGACAGCTGCGGAGCAGAGGACACTGGCACGCCACCGATAGAGAGAGCAGAAACATACAGCAAATCGCCCAACACCGACCAGAGCATCACCGCCAACATCTCAGCTTTAATCCAGTTTTTTACATTTCTTATTTATGTTCATTTTCATTGTAATTTTTTTTTTTTTTTGCAATTTTAAATATATTTTTTATATTTGACTGAAACCGATCTGTTTTTACCAAACTGTAACAAAAGTATAATTGGTGGGGTCTGTACTTCTTGCACCGATTCCCACTAATCATGCACAGCCAAGACACATTATTATGACCACTTCCTTTTTTTGATGTCCACCGCGCAAAGTTCACTAAGGAAGTTGGGTGTGGTGCACTGGCGTGGTGGGTACACAAGAGGTGAACGTTGGCTACGAAGGTGGGGGAGGACGGAGAGACATGCTACAGAGGAGCAGCTCACCACCAAAATGACCAGGAGGTCACCAGACGTGTGTGTAACACAACAAAAAAAACCTACTGCTTAAGGGGCCCCGGAGCAGACGGATGTCACTGCACCTCTGCTAACCGTACTGTGTATGGGGCCCTGGAGCAGATGGATGTCACTGCACCTCTGCTAACCCTACTGTGTTTTGGGCCCGGAGCAGACGGCTGTCACTGACCCTCTGCTAACCCTACTGCGTATGGGGCCCCGGAGCAGACGGCTGTCACTGCACCACTGCTAACCCTACTGTGTATGGGGCCCCCGGAGCGACGGAATGTCCCCTGCACCTCTGCTAACCCTACTGTGTATGGGGCCCCGGAGCAGAGGCTGTCACGCCCCCTTGCTAACCCTAGGTTATAGGGCCCCAGAGCGACAGATGTACTGCACCTCTGCTAACCCTATGTGTAGGGGACCCTGGACAGACGGATGCCCTGCCCTCTGTTAACCCCCTCTGTGTAGGGGCCCAAGCAGAGGATGTCCTGCACCTTGCAAACCCCTACTGTGTATGGGCCCCATAGCAAGGCTTCATGACCCTCTGCTAACCTAGGCTATGGGGCCCCGGAGCGACGGCTGTCATGACCCTTGCAAACCCTAGTGCGTAGGGGGCCCCGGAAAGCGACGAATGTACTGCAACCTCTGCTAACCCTACTGTGTAGGGGGCCCCGGAGCAGACAGATGTCACTGCCCCCCTTGTAATACTGTGTATGGGGCCCGAAGCAAAGATGTCACTGCCCCAAAAACCGCTGCATAAAAAAAACCCTTAAAATTTTCCCAAAGCAATTCAGTTGGAGGTCTGCTGATTGGCAAAGGTATGTCTTTTCTAATGAGTCAAATTTTCTGCTTCATTCGGACATTGTCGTGTCGGCGAGAAACAGAGAACAAACACCTTGCAACCATTGTTGGAAGAACACAAGCTGGTGGTGGCGGGGTTATGGTCTGGGGAAAGTTTTTGGGGGCAATCTCGGGGCCCATTCCCCATAGGGAAGGCCCCCCTCACCTGTTTGGGGTTGAATCATCCTTGCAAAATCACAATCCCTTTCAAGTTATTTCCCCCTTGGGGGAGGATGGGATCTTCCAGCAAAACAATACGACTGCACAGGTAGAAATGCCGACATATTGTATTATACTCGGGCCCCAAATTTCCCCCCGACCCAAAATTGGGGGCATGTTGGGGTACTTTTCGATGGTGGTGTTGGCTCTATGGCCCCTCCAGCAGCTGTGGGATGCAGTCGGCTCCAGATACCTGTGACAACCTACCAGGACCTTATGGAGTCTCTCCCACCCCGGCCAGCTGCTGTCCATGCTACACACAGTGGTTACTTTAGGTCTTAGCAGGTCATAATAATGTGATTCAGCTGTATACATAGGTTGCCTTCAATTTAAATCCCACCCTATACTTATAACACATCATCTTTTATACAACTGTGAATAAATCCTAGCCCATTTTGCTGTTCAAGTTTCGAAACCGTCCTGTAAATATCAGGACTGTTGCCAAGTACGATACCGCCACTAGTTAAGAATAGTAGAATGATAACAGGAAGCGCCGCCATCTTAGTTGTCACCTTTGAATTATCTTCTCAGAAACGTGCAATTCATTGGATAACCGAAGGTGACAAGCAGTTGACTCTCCCCAAAATGTCATCCCCCAGCTTTCCTTGGTCATTTTTGGGGAGATCACTAGGGGTTTAAAACCCAGCTCTCTTAGGAACAGATATAACCTAGAAGTCACTGACTCATATTTACAGAGGATTTCCTGTTTCCTAAAGGGGACTCGGTGTCTGAATAAGTGTCGTATGATATCTGGGCGTAAAAGAGAGGGGAAAAAAAAAAAGCTTGGCTAATTTCAGCGTCTTAAGTTCTTAAAGGCAATTATGACACTTAGCGACTGCCTTTCCCTTAGGCAACAACTTTGAGGAGTTACAACTTCTGGAAATTTGAGCTGAAGGATTACAGGAGAGCACTTCTCCCGACCTGCCGCCACGTGCATTTTATTACTGCACTAAAAGTTATGTAACGTTCTTCAGAGATTTACGGAAATATCCTGACCTCCTTCCAGTTACCCTTTAATGGCACCTGGGCGGCACACGGGAGGCTCCCCCGCTCCGGAGACTCCTGCAGCCAGAAGAGAGGGGCACTAACAAAAAGTGGGCCCCTTGTTCTGCTGATCTTCCAAAATAAACAAAAAAAGGGAAGATCTTTTAGGGACAGGCCCTATATAGGGTGTGGAGATTTGAAAAGGTTTTTTTCATCCCCGAAACATCTCATTCACAAGGGATTATGGGAAAGGAGCTGAGAAGCTCTAGCGCCCCCTGTTTGGGTTAACAAACCCGAATTTGCTTTTGAAATTTTGGGTCTTTGGATGCAAAAAGGGAATCTAGCCAAGCCAGCATCACCCAGGGGGTTTTTCACCCCGTTTGGGGGTTTTTTGCCCCTCGCAATAAAGAGAAAAGGGGCGATGTGACTTGGCTGAGTGGGGGGGCGATGAATCAGCATGCCCTGCTCTGTACTGACGGGGGGAAAAAACCCCGATATGGCTTTATAAAAAAAGGGGTGTTTGCGGGGTTTGGGGCTAATTACCCTTCTTGCTATCCAAAGACCCAAAATTGTAAAAAACCAAATTGGGGAAATTTTTTTACACCCCAACAGAGGGCCCCTAGAGCTTCTCAGCTCCTTTCCCATAATCCCTTGTGATAAAAAAACAGGGGGCCCCACAACTTTCCCTGAAATACCCATCGTTCACGGAGGGTTTGGGGTTTCGGGAAAACCGGGCCCAAAGGGCGTTTTCGGGTGCCCGGGCCCAACACAACCACCATCAACATCATAGCGTGGTCACCTTTGCAATTTTTTTTTTCCTCTTATAAAGTATTTAAACCATACAAATTGGAAATGAATGCAGCTTCTCCAACAGACTTTGTTAAAAAATGTCCCATTGTAAGGCTGCAGCTCCCACCCAAATGCGTCTCCATGACAAGAGGCAACAAACCGGAGTCTGATGCTACGGCCATACTCGCTTCCACCTGTCCCCGACATCATACTCCTTTACCAAATGTATGTTTAGAAGAAGGTCAGGTGGAAGAGACTAGGACTACAAGAACACTGCCCATGTCAGCATGGAAATTCACAGGAGCTGTAAAATACGGTAGAAACATCTTTAATGATGAAATTTTGCAAGGTTGGATGCAACATTGGACAGAGGCTTACAGGCCTCCCAGTGATACAGAATACGACCCCTGTACTATTCTGTGGGCCTATACTGTAGCACTGTGCCCTCAAAGCTTCCATGTGGTTTATAATATAGGTCCTATGGTTCTTGGGCTATTACTATACCTGTGCCGCAAAGCCTCATGGGTTTATAAACAGGTCTACAGGATTCTGGGGGCCTATATATCCCATGCCGCAAAGCCTCCATGTGGTTTATAATACGGCTCCTATAGTATTCTGTGGGCCTATACTATACCACTGTGCCCACAAAGCCTCCATGTGGTTTAAAATATAGGCCCTAGGGGATTCGTGGGCCTATCATACCACTTTTCCCACAAGCTCCATGTGGTTATAAACGGTCCTACCGGATTCTGTGGGCCAATACTATACCACTGTGCCCACAAAGCCTCCATGTGGTTTATAATACGGCTCCTATAGTATTCTGTGGGCCTATACTATACCACTGTGCCCGCAAAGCCTCCATGTGGTTTATAATACAGGTCCTACAGGATTCTGTGGGCCTATACTATACCACTGTGCCCACAAAGCCTCCATGTGGTTTATAATATAGGTCCTATGGGATTCTGTGGGCCTATACTATAACACTGTGCCCTCAAAGCTTCCATGTGGTTTATAATATAGGTCCTACAGGATTCTGTGGGCCTATACTATACCACTGTGCCCACAAAGCCTCCATGTGGTTTATAATACAGGTCCTACAGGATTCTGTGGGCCAATACTATACCACTGTGCCCGCAAAGCTTCCCTGTGGTTTATAATATAGGTCCTATGGGATTCTGTGGGCCTATACTATACCACTGTGCCCGCAAAGCCTCCATGTGGTTTATAATACGGAACCTATAGTATTCTGTGGGCTATACTATACCACTGTGCCCGCAAAGCCTCCATGTGGTTTATAATACGGCCTCGGGAAATTCTGGGGGCTATACTACCCTGTGCCCCAAACCCTTCCATGTGGTTTTAAAATTTACAGGTCCTTCAGGATTCTGTGGGCCTATTACTATACTACTGTGCCCCAGCTTCCATGTGGGTTTATAATTTTAAAAGGTCCTCCCAAGGATTCTGTTGGGCCTTACTTTTCCCTGTGCCCGCAAAGCTCCATGTGGTTTATTATAGGGCCCTTATAGTTTTTCTGTGGGCCTATACTATACCACTGTGCCCCAAAGCTTCCATTGGTTTATAATACAGGTCCTACAGGATGCTGTGGGCCAATACTATACCACTGTGCCCGCAAAGCCTCCATGTGGTTTATAATACGGCTCCTATAGTATTCTGTGGGCCAATACTATACCACTGTGCCCCGCCTTCCATGTGGTTTATATCGGTCCAAGGATTCTGTGGACCTAATTATCCCACTTGCCCACAAAGCCTCCTGGGTTTATAATACAGGTCCACGGGATTTGTGGGCCTATCTTCCCTGTGCCCGCAAAGCCTCCATGTGGTTTAAAATACAGGTCCTACAGGATTCTGTGGGCCAATACTATCCACGGCTTCTATGTGATTCTTTATAAATTCCTATATTTTTATACCCCGCCCATCCCTCTGGCCCTAAAGGCTTCATGGTTTAAAATGCAACCCCCTATAGTATTTTATGGGTCTGCACCTCTGTGCCTCCATGTGGTACATAATTCGACTACGGGAATATGGCTCCTGTAGTATTCTGTGCCCCAAGGCCTCCAGGTGATTCCTAAAATGGCTCCTTTAGTATTCAATGGGCACATACTGTACCTCGGTGCCTCAAAGTGGTACATACGGTAATATGGCTCCTCTAGTATTCTGTCCCCCAAGGCCTCCAGGTGATTCCTAATATGGCTCCTGTAGTATTCAATGGGCAAGTACTGTATCTCTGTGCCTCCATGTGATACATAATTGGGCTTCTATAGTATTCTATGGGCACGTACTGCACCTCTGTGCCTCCAAGTGGTACATACGGTAATATGGCTCCTGTAGTATTCTGTGCCCCAAAGCCTCAAAGTGGTACATAATATGGCTAATTATCCTGTGGGCCCATACTGTATCTTTGTGCCTCCATATGGTACATAATACAACGCCTGTAGTATTCTTTGGGCCCGTATTGTACCTCTGTTCCCCAAAGGCCTTCATGTGATTCATAATACAGCTCCTATACTATTTTATGGGCCCCTAATGTACCTCTGTGCCTCCATGTGAGATGTAATAAGGCTCCGGGAGTATTCTCTGGGCCTATACTGTACCCCCAAGTCCTCTATATGGTACATTATATGGCTCCTATAGTATTCTGTGGGCCCTTTCTGTACCCCTGTGCCCCCAATGCTGCCATATGGTATACAAATATGGCTCACATATTATTCTGTGGGCCCATACCGTACCCATGTGCCTCCAAGGCTTCCATAGGGTACATAGTATGGCTCCTGTAGTATTCTATGGAAGCCTTGGAGGCACAGGGGTATGGCATAGGCCCACAGAATACTACAGGAGCCATACTAGGTACCCTGTTGGCCCATGCTGTACCCCTGTGCCTCCAAGGCCTCCGTATGGAGCATAGTATGGCTTCCATCATGTTCTATGGGCCCATACTGTACTTCTGTGCCTTGATTTTTCTTTAGGTTTCTCCCGTATTGTAGTCACACAAGGCTTCACGCTACTTCATTTTCTTCTGCGAGTCTTACATCTAGATTTTGATTACAATTTGCCATGAATCTGTTGAGAGATTAAACCCAGATCTCCACCAGTATAAGATGCGACAGAGGAGTGAAGGGACGGGGAGGCTGGAGGTGGCGGCCATCACGTATGGAGTTGGCCCGTCCTCCCATTCATAGCGAGGAGAACCCGATACCCCTGTGGACCTGTGCAGCTGGCAATGGAGCGGACGAAGCAGCACCAAAATATTGCCAAACTGCATGACCAACCAAGGCCACGTGTATATGGCCGCTCAAATGATGTCCTGATGACTTGAAACAACTGCACTTTTAGGACATGTTCACACGTTCAGGATTTAGGTGCAGATTTTTCAAACGGGCAAAGAACAAGGTGGAAAAATCTGCATGAAACATTGACCGCGCCGCGGATTTTAAAATCCACATTATGATCTGTGTCTGATGCGGAGAAATCCGGGTACTAACCCTGTGAAATGGCAATGGTGATAACCCCTGTGCACACCCGCAGGAAAATCTGCGGCAGAGACTCAAGTGTCGGCGTCAGGATATATCCATACATTATGTTTTTTTCCATTCAGATGAAGAGGACGCGAATCTCGCACAGAACCTGACTCGGAGTCCGTTTTGCATTCAGTGTTGGAATCTGTTGGGGTATGTATGTTTTTTAGTATTAAAAATTTATAATATATATAATTTTATATTTTTTTAATATATTTATATAATAATTAATATATTTATATATAATATACATACCCACACAAACACATATATATAAAATATATACACAACCACACGTTTTGTGTATGTAGTTATATTTTATGTATATAATATATATTTTCACAAAACCTTTATTTATAAAATTATATTTTTAAAAAAAATATACCACCAACTTTACACACACACATATATCCCAACAACACACAAAAATGTGTGTGTTGTGTGTATTATTTTACACACAAAAAACCCCCACCCCCCAAACAAAAAAAACAACACCAAAAACCACCACAAAAACCAAAACACACCCCAAACAACACCCCACAAAAAACAAAAACACACCCACCCCAAACACACAAAAAACCCAAACACAAAACACACACACAACACACACCAAAACACAACACACACCCCACACACACCACACACCCCACACACACAACACACCACCCCCCCCCCCCCTTGACCCATTCCCCCTGCCCAAACTACCCCCCAAATTCACTCCTCCCTTTTGTTAAAAATCCTCAAAACACCCGGGAAAAACTTCAGCTGTCCCCCCAAACCTCTCCAAAACCCCCTTTTTTGACCCCTACAATCTGGTTTTCGACCCCCCCAAACCCCCCCCGAAACCGCCCAAAAACCCCAAAGTCAAAATGACCTAGAAAACTGCTAAAGCCTCATGCCATTACTCTGTGCCCCTTTCCTTCTAATTTGGGTCCCTGCCTTTGACACTGTCGACCTTTTCCCTCCTGCTACAAATCCTCCCTCCCTCGGCATCACGGATTTTGGCCCTCTTTCCCGGGATTTCCTCGTCCCTCTTAAACGGAAAATTGAGGTCTCTCATTCCGCTCCACCCTCCCCCCCGGCCCACTCTTGTGGGGCCCCCCAAGGGGCCCAAAGCCCGGGGTCCACTACCTTCTCAAATTTTAAAACCCTTGGCCTGGGCCCAGTCATAGCCCACATGGTTTTCATTCCCACCCCCCTTTTCCTTGTTTATCCCCAACTCTAAAATTTTGGGCCCAGATGTCACTTCTCTACCCCCTCCCCGGATCCCGGATTTTCTGTCCCCCCATTTCCCCCTTTTTCCCCTCACGTCTCCAAAAACTAAACTTGGAAAAAAAAGAAACTCTTTCATCTTTCCACCCGCCCAAAACTCAAAACCCCTGCCCCTGATCTCTCTATTAAGGTAAAAAACGGCTCTACATTTTTCCCCGGGGTCCCCCAAAAGGTCCGCTCCCTTTGGGGAAATTTCCAAAGACCCCTGCCTATCTTTAAAAACCGCAAAACCCCAAACCCTCCCCCTTTTCCTCCCTGCCCCCTTTTCCCCTTTGGAAAAAACATCTCTGCATCGCTCTTTTCCTTTCCTTTCCTTTTTAGGACCTTTTGAACCAACCAAACAAAAATTTTTTGGTCCTTTGCCCTTTTGGGGTCCCCCCTTTCCCCGTTTTAAGCCCCTAACCCCCCCCAACCCTCCCTTCCCTCTTGGGGCCCCACCCCCTAAAACCCCTCGCTCCCCCCCAAAATTCCCACCCTTAAACCCTTTGCTGCCCGTTTTAAATCCCCCTTTCCCCTCCCCCGCTAATCCTTTTTGCCTTTTCTTTTTTTTTTCCCCCCCCCCCCAACCCCCCCTTTCCCCCCCTTTTTTTTGGCTTCCCTTTGGGCCCCGGAGGAATTCTTTTTAAAGAAACCAAATTCAAATGACTTAAAAGGCTCTTCCCTTTTAACCTTTTCTCCCCCCCATAAAAACCCCTTTGCCCAAATTTTCCAGGGTACCCTCCCCCTAAAAACCGCAATCTCCCGCCCCTCACAGGACCTTTTCCCCCCTTTATAGCTCCTTTCCCACACAAACCGTCTCCAAGACCCTTCCCCTCCCCCCGTGTTTTCCCCCCCCAAATCTGGAACTCCCCCTCCCCCAAAACAAAACCCAAAACTCCCCCCCCATTTCCCCCACCCAAAACTTAAAATTAAAAAGAAACCTAAAAACCCCATTTTTTCCCCAGCTTGGGTTTTAAAACCTTCCCCCCTTAAAAAAACTTTTTCCACAATTTCCCCCTCATAAAAAGTTTTGCCCCCCCCCCTTTTCCGGGTCTTTTTCCCCCCTTTTTTTTGGTTTTTAGTTGTAAGCCCCCGCGGGGTGGGGTCCTCCCCTCCCTCTGATTTCCCAATTGTCATTTTTCCCTTTTATCTTTGTTTTTGTTTTGGACTTATGAAAAGTATGAAACCCCCCAAAATTATTTACAGCCCCCCTGGAATAAATTTGGCGCTTTAAAATAAATAATAATAATAATAATAAAAAATAATAATAATAATAATAAAATTTTAAACACACACCCCCAACCCCCAACCCCGGTGTATTTTATATATTTATATAAAATATATAAAATATATTTAAAACACCCCAAAAAACACAAAACACAAAAACACCCCCCGGTGTGTTTAATTTATAATAAAAAATATATATATAATAATAATATATATATATTTTATATATTAAATTATATTTTAACCCCAAAACGGTGGGGGTATATATATATATATTTTAATAAAAACACACACACACAAAGGGTTGTTTATATTTTATATATATATACACAAACAAAACCCGTTGTTTATATATATATATAATAAATATAAAAAATAACACCACACAACGTGTGTTTTAAAAATTTTGTATAAAATTTTATATATTTTAATATAAAATATAACACACACAACAGTGTGTATATAAAATTTTAATTTTATTTTAAAAACACACACAACACCACACACACACCACACTTTGTGTGTATATTATATATATTAAATATATATATATATAAAATGTATACACACCCCACACCCCGTGTGGGGTTGGGTGTTTTGTGTGGTATATTTTTATATATTTATAAAATATATATAAACACCACACACCCCCGGGGGGTATATTTTATAAATACACACAACACATGGGGTGTATTATTTATATATATATACACCCACACACACCACGTTTGTATGTATACATGGGGTTTTCACATGCGATATACACCACACACATATAAAATATATATATAAAAATACACAATACACATACACAACACATTATATATAAAAATATAAAAAATTTTTTAATATAAAAACACAAAACACAAAACACATAAAACATATAAATATGTGTGTTGAATAATAAATATATATAAATATATATATATAATTTATATAAAATTATTTAAAAATTTTATTATAAAAAATCCCACCCACATTTTACAAATAAAACACACATTATATATATATTTTTATAAATATAAATATTAAATATTTTATAAAAAAAACAAAAATATACAAACACAAAAAAACGAAATAAAATTTTATACATACACCCCCAACAGATTCCAACCGGAATCCCAAAACGAACTCAGAAGTCAGGTTTTGGTCGAGACCCCCCCGCCCTATTCATCTGAAGGGGAAAAAAAAGGTTTTACTCAAAACCTTTTTAATTTTTATCACATTGTTTATTTTTTTACTGTGAAAGGGGGAAAAGAAAATATCGTGCCTAGTTCCCCAATAAAAGGGAAAAAAAACACGAGAAAAAATAAATACACGTTACTTCTTTGACACGGAATCCACTCCGATTCTGTGCTGGGTTTTCAAGGCCCCTATGGGGGAAAACAAAACCCAATGTAAAAAAAAGCAGAAAAATTCTGCAGCGCCAAAGAAAAAATCTGAAACCTAAAATCTAGCGGAAAGATGAAGGGAAACGGGGGAGCGCTGTGTTTTTCCATTCTGTTCTAGGGGAGTTCCCAGTACGGGGGGGCACTGTGTTCTCCATTCTTTTTTCTATGGGATTTCCCCAGTACGGGGGAGCGCTGTTTTTCTCCTTCGTTCAAAGGGAGTTCCCATTACAGGGGAGCACTGAAATTCTCTGTAGAAAAATATTGGACCCAGAAAAAAATTTCAACTTTTTAATAAAATTTCTTTAAAAAACCAAACATCCAAATTCAGGCATTCGGGCCCGTGATTTACAGAAATGACCAAAAATGGAAAAATAGAATAGCAAATACTCAGCTTTTTAGTTGGGGCCTCCAGTTGTTCAAAGAAGTCCAAAAAAAAAGCCGTGCTTTTCCGGGTTTTTTAAAGGGAAAACCAGTGGGATTTCCCTTGGAAAACGACCGGCGGGCCGGGCAACAAAACGCGGGTTTATGCTATCTCTTTCGCCATTTGGGGGCATGCTGTAAATCACGGCCAAAACCCTAAATTTTGGGAAATTTTTCTTTTTAAATTTAATTTCCTTAAAGATTTAAAAATTTTTACCTGGGTCCAAAAATTTTTCTACCAAAATAAATTTATTGTGGGGGGTTTTGGGGAACCCCGGTTGTGGAACCCGCCATTAGCATACTTGGGGAAACAAACTTTTATGGCTAATTTTTTTATGACGAGAGCACTGTATTCTCTCCATTCTATCCTATGGGAGTTCCCAGTTCAGGGGAGCGCTTTGTTCCCCCATTCTTTTTTCTAGGGATTTTCCCGTACAGGGGAGCGCTGTGTTTTTTCCATTCTGTTCTATGGGGATTCCCATACAGGGGGACGCTGGTTTTTCCCTTTTGTTTTTATGGTTTCTTCCCAGTACGGGGGGGCTGTGTTTTTCCATTCTGTTTAGGGGGACTTTTCCCCGTACAGGGGAAACACTGTTTTTTTTTCCATTCTGCCCCTATGGAAGTTCCCCTTTCAGGGGAAAAACGTTTTCTCTTCCCTTTTTTTTTAAAGGTAGTTCCCAAATACAAAAGGGGGGCCCCTGTTTTCTCCATTTTTGTGCTATGGGAGTTCCCATTTTTAAAGGAAAGGGGCGCTGTTTTCTCTCCTTTTGGGTTTCATGGTAATTTCCAGTACAGGGGAGCGCTGTGTTCTCTTTTCCAAATTTTGGGTTTTATGGAATTCCCAATACAGGGGAGCACTGTGTTCTCCATTTGTTTTTTTGGTAAAATCCCAGTTCAGGGGGCCCCGTGTTCTCCATTCCCGGTTTTATGGTAGTTTCCCCGTACAGGGGAGCACTGTGTTCTCCCTTTTGTTTTTATGGGAGTTTCTAAATAAAGGGGAGCGCTGTGTTCTCCCTTTTGTTCAAGGGAGTTCCCAGTACAGTGGAGAGCTGTGCTTCCATTTTTTCTATGGGGGTTTCCCCGTAAAAGGGGACACTGTTTCTCCATTCTATTCTATGGGAGTTCCCCGTATAGGGGGGAAAACCCCCGTTTTCTTTCCCCCTTTCCCTTGGTAGATTGTAAGCCCTCGCGGGCAGGGTCCCCCCTCTCCCTCTGTCGTGCCAATTTTTCATTATCCCTTTACCCCTGTACTCGTTTGATTAGTAAAGTATGTAAAAACCCCCCCCAAAGACAGCGCCCTGGATTCAAAAGGCGCTCTAAATACTTTAAAAATTTAAAAATAATAATAATAATAATATAGGGGAGCACTGTGTTCTCCCATTTGTTTTTAGGGAGTTCCCCCGTATAGAAAGGGCACTGTGTTCTCTCCTTTTTATTCTATGGGGGTTCCCAGTAAAAGGGGAGCAGTTTTGTTCTTCCCTTCTGTTCTATGGGGAGTTTCCCCGTACGGGGAGCACTGTGTTCTCCCTTCTGTTCTATGGTAATTTTTCCCGTACAGGGGGCACTGTGTTTTTTCCTTTTTATTCTATGGGAGTTTTCCCCGAAAAAGGGGAGCAATGTGGTTTTTCTCCATTCTGTTCTATGGGAGTTTCCAGGACAGGGGAGCACTGTGTTCTGTATTTTGAATCTTATACAACAGAAGTGTGACCATCTCTCCACTCTTTTTGGGCGCCTGTTTCCGAGATAGATGGGAGCCCACCCCTCTGGGACCTATTTACAATTTTTATGGCATTTCCCATCGATACGCCAAAGTCTATGGGGGCAACAAGACTTTAAGCTCCATAAGGAATAATTTGACCTGCAGACTTCCGGCTTTGATAATTACCTACGTTCGGGTTTTTTTTCTGAATTGTGGGGGTACGGTAGTACACGAAAAAAGGCACTCCACCCCCTCACTAAACACAAAATTTTGTGAGGCAATGCAAATGTCCATAGCAACCAGACAGACCCCCGTTGTAAGGGAAAAAGAGGCCCCCCTTTTCGGCGAGACAAAAGGTAAAAAGCAGTTTTTCCTTTTAGGGACCACGGTTGGGTTCTAAGGAATTTCTCAGTTACTATGGCAAATTCCTTGGCACCAGTAGGCCTTGTTGCCCATAGCAACCACTAGACCGCTTTAAAATTTTTTGCAAAAACCCCCGAACAACAAAAGCTTTGGGAATTTTCCCCTGTTGCATTGGAAACCTCTCCCCATTTAATATATAGGGCCTCATAGGTTTATATCCACGTGACTACATACTTCATTTTTTCAAATTGTTTCGACTTCCAATGGGAGGGGGTTTCTTTGGGGGAACAAGGGTTTTTTTTTTTTTTTGAATGATCACTTACGTACAAAGTAGTTACCGATAGCAACCAATTAGTCTTTTAGGCCATGTTCACACGGCTTATTTTGGGACATATTTCAGCCTGTAATTCGCGCCGTCCCAGTCATTACAGTAATCCACAGTTCTCATAGAGAACTATGGATTCCGTCTCCCCTCCCCGCTCGCGAAATACGGCGAGCGGGAAGAGAAGTGACATGTCAATTATCCCGGCGGGTTACGCGCCGTGGATAATGAAACTATGGGGCTGGCGGGCTGCCGCTCCCCCCCCCCCCCTCACGCCCCCCCGCTGCCAAGCACACTGCGTAAGTGCGGCCGAAATCCGTCCCGCAATTACGGCGTGAATAAGCCGTGTGAACATAGCCTAATTCATAGCTCGTCTTCCCGCGCGTACATTACGATGGTATTATACGCCCGGGGAGAGAAGTGACAAGTCCCTTGTTACGCACTGCTGACAATACAAAATCAATGGGGCCAACTGGGTGCTACCGACACCCCCACCCCTCTTCTTGCTTTGGAATTACGTGCTGATCAGCACGTGCTTCCAAAACACACGCCATATTGCGGCGCGTACTACACGCGCCCTAATACGGCGTGTGAACATAGCCTTAGGCTTGTTTTTCCTACTTTAAAAAAAAAAAAGGACTTTTTTCATAGCAAACCTGCAGAAGAAAAAAAAACAAACAAACCTGCAACAGATCGTGCGGCTTTGGGTGCAGATTTTACCTCATTTAATCCAACAGAATTTGTGAATTTTAAAATTAACTCGACCGGTTAATTTCCGCACAGAAAATTTTCAACCACGTCGGTCTAAGAGTCTTGGCTGCATTGGATTTTCTATTCACACAGAAAATCCATACCCTGTTTCCCCGAAAATAAGACACCCCTGAAAATAAGACCTAGTGCATTTTTTTTTTTATGCAATTCAGAGTTTGGCTGCTTATGCTGATGTCTGTGATGAAATCACTAAAGTATATTAATACAGGTTGATGTTTTATTCAACAATAAGGCCATGTTCACACGGCTTATTTGGACATGTATTTCAACCCGTAATTCGAAGCGTACTGCACGAATTACGGGCTGGAATACGTCCCAGTCATTATGGTAATGCACAGTTCTCATAGAGAATTATGGATTACGTCTCCTCTCCCTGCTCGGCGAATACGCCGAGCGGGGAGAGAAGTGACGTCATTTACTAACGGCGTATACGCTCCGCTAGTAATGATAGTCTATGGGCCGGCGAGGTGCCGCCCCCTCCCGCCCCCGTCCACAAGGCGTAATGGCGGGTAGCATGTGAATTATTGTTCATAGAAAAAAAAAAATCTCCAAAAACTAAGTCTTAGCTCGTCTTTAGGAGCAAAAATTAATATAAGACACTGTCTTATTTTCGGGGAAACAGGGTAACAAATCCGGGGGCGACTGCGCCACTTTTTGCCCAGACTGATTCCCACACACAGGGCGTCCATCTTGTTGACATCTGTGTTTTACTTCCTCGTACAATAAGCCAGTGTGATGTAGGAAGCGGAGCTGTGGACGCGGCCGCCTAACATGTCATTGTGGGGAGGATTTTTTTTTACTAACGTAACCACAGAGTAACCAGAAAATGACAGGGCTGCCATCCTCAAACGGGATCCCGGTGTATGTTTAGTCATGGCTCCCTCTCCCAAACCGCCGGCCTTCCCCTCACCCCTCATTAGACGGTGACCTAATAGCCGGTGTCATCCGGAATAGGCTAAAACTGTTTTTAGAGAAGTTATTCCCCCGGCCGGGCCGCAGAGCCCTGTGTACAAGACAGAAAAACTCCCTTCCTTCCTATTACAGTTTCCATTCTTTGCCGCATCCCAAACAATTGCAGTGAATGTCTGTGCCCGGGCGCGGGGTGCCAGTCCTCTGTCGACACAGGATCCATCAATACGGGCTGCATGTCTAAACAGACTTATTACATGGCCCCCGGGGAAAAGGAGGCAAATCCTTACAAGTCCAGAATAGATCATCATGGAGGACCTAACGAATACCAATGCAACCAGACATGACAATACCAGGTCATATGCTGTCATGCACATGGTGGGGAGTCTAGAAAACAATATTTGGTTTTGCACATCCCCAAAAAAAAATTTTAAAAAATGAGCGTAGGTGCACACTGATGTGGCAGCACTATACATACACATTCCAATATCAGCAGCACACTATCAACTAAAGAACTATCAGAAGGCACATAGGGATTTTTGGAAAAGCATTTCTGCTACTTAGGATATGTTCACGCGGCTTATTGCAGCATGCATTTCGTGGCGTATTTGCGCTTAATACGCGGTGTGATGCGCGCCGCAATTACAGTAATCCATAGCTCTCATAGAGAACTATGGAATACGCCTCGTCCCCCCGCGCGTACAATAGTAGCGTATTCTACGCGCAGGGAGATAAGAGACATGTAATTTATTCGCGTAATGCATGAGTATAGCATGTCTATGATGCCGGCGGGCCGCCGGCCTCCCCGCGCCTCGGGAGTATGCGCTGATCAGCGAGCGCTTACAAAACTCACGATGTATTGCGGCGCGTACTGTACTGTAACATACCCTTAGGACACATGAAAAATTTTTCACATTTTTTATCAAAACGGCTTAAAGGGGTTTCGCCACGATGTAATGTTGACGTGGGATCCTCCAAAATGGGTATTTAATCACTTTTCTAAATATATGTGATTACAAAAAGTGAAGCCTGTGAGAGCTACAGCATTGCTCAGTCACCCTTAGTTTCCTGAAAGTTTACATTAGACACAACCAGGAGTGCGTGTTTGCACTTCTTATCTGATGACAGGGAACATTAAGGAGCTTTCAAGGGGCTGGGGAGAAAGTTCAGTGTATGAGTCTGTCTGCTGTATAGAGAATCCACTGTTGTAATGTTATTATTTGAGTAAACTTTTGAGACGCTCCCTTCTTCCTCACTCTCTGCTCACCCCCCCTCCCTCTCACCCCTGCGGCGTTCATGACTCAGAATGATATGTTTATATTCTCCCCTGAGCTGAAAAGGAGGTAAGGAACTCACTTCGCCACAAAACCCCTTTAAGCCTACCTGCCAATCAGCAATGGGACCTCAATACAAGTGGAAACCTACACTAACGTTACCTCCGGTACACAGGTCACTTAAGATTCGACTGTGCAGAACAATGAGGAGGGTGGCACTTGCAGTCGCCCTTTCCATTCACTTCTATGGAAGCTCCCGAATATAGCCGAGCGCGCTATACTCGGACCGCTGGTATATTCTAACTCTCCCGCTCTTCCATATTTGGAACTCTCAGCAATTCTCAAGCAACATGTGCAGAGCATTTAATTTGGTGGTATAACCCTTTTAACAAATACAGGAGTGCTTTTGGATCCATGGTGTCCTCATTCCAATATCACAAGCCTCATATTGAACTAGAAGTGATGTCAGAGCGAGGGCCCTATGGCAGGAGGTGCCGCAGAGAGGCAAGCTAACCCTTACAAAACAGTAAGAAATCCTAACCCTAAATTTGGGTTAAAGTTCGGTAAGGAACAGAGTGAATAAAATGTAGGTTAAAGGGGTTGTCTCACTACATTGATTTGTCCTGTTTTTTTTGGTTTCATTTTGAATTCAGGGGGGGGGTTTAACTGGCTTCTACTAGGCTGCAGTAGAAGCCAGGTCTGTAGCTATAGCAACCAGTGCTGGCAGGCTATCATGAGAGAGTAAACAGGTCTGTAGTTATAGCGACCTGAGGAGCTGATGCAGCCCATACAAGAGGGGATATCTCAGAATAGGTAGGATACTGCTAATGGACACATATTGCAAAGTGACTTGTTTTTGCAAGAACTTTAACATAAAAAAGCAATCCTTGTAGTGAGACAACCCCTTTAAGGACGTCCTGGACCTGAATATTTTCACAAGTTCAGTCGAACCAGTGTTGAACTGAATAAGGAAAAGTTCAGCGACACTATACATAACTAAAAGACGTCCTATCGAGAACACACGCGAGTCTTGTGTCATCCATTACCATGTGGCGCCACTATACACAGAGCTGCGCACGTCCAGTGATGGAGTGGCCACAATCTAGTGAAGAGGTCAGGTTATGCGAGGTCACTGTTCGCAGCAGGCGGCCAACAGAGGAACTGAAAGAAGACTCCAACCCACAAAGTAGAGATTCCGTAATGTAGATAACTACAAAATGACGACTATCTAGAATTATTCATGAGGTTTTATTCCTTATTCACACACACAGCTAAAATTCACAATTCTGCTGCTGCAGAGAGCAGTGCATTGTGGGAGCCCTCATGGATATTTCTGGGTACACCCTGCAGAGACTCTTAAGAAAGTAGTTTTATACTCTAAGGCACAGGTGTCAAACTGCAGCCCTCCAGCTGTTGGGAAACTACAACTCCCATCATGCATATGTATAATCTATAACCGTGGGCATCATGGGAGTTGTAGTTTCCCAACAGCTGGAGGGCCGCAGTTTGACACCCCTGCAAGGGCAGGTCCACACGGCAGTCTTAAAGGGGTTGTCTCGCTACAAGGATCGCTGCTTTTTATGTTAAAGATCTTGCAAAAACAGGTCACTTTGTAATATGTGTCCATTAACAGTGTCCTACCTATTCCTAGATATCCCCTCTTGTATGGGCTGCATCAGGTCACTATAGCTACAGGCCTGATCAATCTCTCATGATAGGCTGTCAGCACTGGTTGCTATAGCTACTGACCTGTTTGATCTCTCCTTACAGGCTGCCAGCACTGGTCGCTATAGCTACAGACCTGTTCGATCTCTCTCGATAGGCTGCTAACGCTGGTCGCTATAGCTACAGACCTGTTCGATCTCTCTTGATAGGCTGCCAGCACTGGTCGCTATAGCTACAGACCTGTTCGACCTCTCTCGATAGGCTGCCAGCACTGGTCGCTATAGCTACAGACCTGTTCGACCTCTCTTGATAGGCTGCCAGCACTGGTCGCTATAGCTACAGACCTGTTCGATCTCTCTTGATAGGCTGCCAGCACTGGTCACTATAGCTACAGACCTGTTTGATCTCTCATGATAGGCTGCCAGCACTGGTTGCTATAGCTACAGACCTGTTTGATCTCTCTTGATAGGCTGCCAGCACTGGTTGCTATAGCTACAGACCTGTTGATCTCTCTTGATAGGCTGCCAGCGCTGGTCGCTATAGCTACAGACCTGTTCGATCTCTCTTGATAGGCTGCCAGCGCTGGTCGCTATAGCTACAGACCTGTTCGATCTCTCTTGATAGGCTGCCAGCACTGGTCGCTATAGCTACAGACCTGTTTGATCTCTCCTGATAGGCTGCCAGTGCTGGTCCCTATAGACCTGGTGTCCTCAGCAGCTCATCACTACAGACCAGTAGTAGCCAGTAAACACGCCCCTGAATTCAAAACTGAAACCGAGAAAACAGGATGGAGGTAAGATGAATTGATGTTGTGAGACAACCCCTTTAAGAATAGGCTTTTATTTTATCGTCTTTTGCATGGTTTTGTTGAACGGTTCTGTCCGCAGATTCGCCAGTGAAATGCACATCTTCTGCCCGAAAACCGTGCATAAGATTGAGCATGTTCTAAGTATTTTGGACCACCAGCAGTGTAAAAAAAATCATCCGGCTATAGACTACTGAACGGATTTTCTATCAAAGTCTATTTGGAAGGTTGACAGTCTGTTTTCAAATCTGAAAACAGTCTGAAAATCCTTGCCATGTGGACGTACTCTTACTTTGGATGTGAATGGAGAAGGTGACGATACTTCTCACAACAAGGACGTTAAACAAAAGGCAAGTTTTTAGTTGGGTTTGAACAAGGAAAGCTTCAAAAAGTGGAGATTCCCTTTAATTTTTTTTTCTAAGTCGTAACATCCATAAGAATAAGTAGTCTCAAAAACATGGGAATCTAGTAAGAGAACAAAGAGTGACTTTCAACAACTATACTCACTATTTTGCCATAGGCAAACTTAAACTCTACCAGTTCTCAGTCTATAAAGCACTAAAACTTAACTTTTATTATGTACAACACTTAACCTCTATAACACACTTTTTAAAAACCTGATTTCTGACCTCTCAATTGGTCTCATAAATTTATCCCTTTCTAATTGTGAAGGAAGAACTCCTTTTTCCATTATCAAATCTGGTGTTATAGAGGTTAAGTGTTGTACATAATAAAAGTTAAGTTTTAGTGCTTTATAGACTGAGAACTGATAGAGTTTAAGTGAATATACATAAGAATACACACTTATTAATTGCTATCATGAAATAATACATTGAGCCACTGTCGTCTTTCAAAAGCAACTTCACTGTGAAATCTGGGAGAGACTTCAAGAGAAGAAGTAGTGGCAGTAGTGACTATAAGGGTAGGTAAACAGCAGATCTGCAACGCTAGAAATTTCAATGCTGAATTTTCTAAATCTGTGCCATGGAAAAAAAACAGCACCATGTGCACTGCAATAAAGTTTTTCCATTAGAAATAATGTGCTGCGGCTTGCAATCTGATTTGGACACCAAATTCAGTGCTGAATCAGCTGAATTGGCCGTGGGAACCTACCCTAAGGTTATGTTACTTTTTTTTGCAGTGCAATAAGAGCTAATTTTTCAGGAATAACGCACGTTTGTAAGCAGGTATTTTCATGCGTTCTTACACGGAATATCGATGTTGGTTTTCACAAAATCCTGGACATGCTATGGTGGAACCCCACGTGCAATCTCTGGGGGGATCCGTGGGTCATTAGGCCTCAATGGGAATCCGCGCCATAGTTCATACTACAGACTACACTGCAGATTTCTTCAGCTTATGGATAGGACATCCATGTCAGGAAAGCAAGATATGGACTAGCGGGCCTATTCCATACCTGCTGTGAAACTTCCTGCATATAATATTATAATCAGGTTATAATCTCCGATTTCTGCCCTGGACCCGCACAATGGACTTTACTGACAATGTCAATGCCACGTGTCTCGAGTTGCAGCATTCATGTGTAGCCATGTCCTCCAAGGGCGCATGTTGTGGGTGGTAAACCACAGAGTCACAGTCTAAGCAGGTTATCTAGGTTAGGTGCAGACATGGACACTACAGCTGCCCCTAGAATAAGGGGTTACAAAGAAGGCCCGGCACCCAATGCTTGAGACCATGGCTGCCATCAGTCAGTTATTAACCGTTTCAGGGCCCCATACAGCCAAATCAAATGCCCCCCCCCCCCCCTGCCATTACTAGTTCCTATTTTTTAACATATCAGTGGAGCCCTCTTTGATTAGGGCCCCTGACAGGAGTACTGTCCATACTGCCCTACTGGCACCCCTGTTTGTGACTACCCTAAATCAAAAAGTATGTTGCCATATTACTTTTGGCATTGTGTGACACTAAGTAGATCACAGCGAGTACAATTTGAGCACTGTATGGCGGTATTTTTTATTCTGTGACACTGCCACTGTACTTTCTGTAATTTTTGCAGTGAATGTGGAATGTGGATTTCCGCATTACATAACACTGTTATGACAAGTAGATCACGGTGAGTACTATTTGAGCACTGTATGGCGGTTTTTTTTTTAGTCTCTGGCGCTGCCATTGTACGTACTGTAATTTTTGCAGTGTATGTGGATTTCCGCATTACATAACACTGTTGTTATGACAAGTAGATCACGGTGAGTACTATTTGAGCACTGTATGGCGGGTTTTTTTTTAGTCTCTGGCGCTGCCATTGTACGTACTGTAATTTTTGCAGTGTATGTGGATTTCCACATTACATAACACTGTTGTTATGACAAGTAGATCACGGTGAGTACTATTTGAGCACTGTATGGCGGTATTTTTTCTGTGGCGCTGCCATTGTACGTACTGTAATTTTTGCAGTGAATGGATTTCCGCATTACATAACACTGTTGTTATGACAAGTAGATCACGGTGAGTACTATTTGAGCACTGTATGGCGGTATTTTTTTTTTTATTCTGTGGCGCTGCCATTGTACGTACTGTAATTTTTGCAGTGTATGTGGATTTCCGCATTACATAACACTTATGACAAGTAGATCACGGTGAGTACTATTTGAGCACTGTATGGCGGTATTTTTTATTCTGTGACACTCACACTGCCATTGTACGTTCTGTAATTTTTGCAGTGATGTGATTTCTGCATTACATAACATGTTTTTGTATATGAAAGATGGTTATGGGCGATAGTACAAAATTTGAGCACTGTATTTGGCGGGTATTTTTTTTTTTTATTCTGTGGCGCTGCCTTGTACGTACTGTAATTTTTTGCAGTGTATGTGGATTTCGCATTACATAACATGTTATGAACAAGTAGATCACGGTGAGTACTATTTGAGCACTGTATGGCGGTATTTTTTATTCTGTGACACTCACACTGCCACTGTACGTTCTGTAATTTTTGCAGTGTATGTGGATTTCTGCATTAAATAACATTGTTATTTAGATACCTTTATGAAAATGATGCTGTTATTGGGGCAGAATACTGTGTTACAGATAATAATTGTGCACGGTCTGGCATCAATATTTGGGGGGCAGGAGGTTACCAGAGGGCACCTCACAGGACACCATTGAACAGAAGGCCGTACCTGGTTTGGGTTTCCATTTATGCCTATCCGCTCCAACATGGGTGTTCGCATGTCTCGAACAATGAATGCGACCAGAAGACAAGGTGTGAACAGGGGCTGACACTGTCAAATGACAAGTGAAAGTTTCCACAAGTTTATTACATTTCTGCGCACACGGAGTAAGCAAAGGAGACGTTCGTGTTGGTCTGAGGCAAGAGTCCTCGACCACCCAGCGCCGGTACTCCAGAGGGATGTAATTCTGGATGACATCCCCGCTCCCAGGGTAAACAGCCGGGCTGCAGCGTGTGCGGCCTGCATGAGAACAAGCCGTCTCTAGCCAGAACACTCCGCTGCACACAATGAGCCCCCCAGCCTGTGCCGCTCAGGACTGCTGACTGGCCACTTACATTCAGACAACACTTTTCCAGAAATAGGTGCAAAATAAATCTGCTTTGTGTCAGGAATTTTAAAAAAAAAAAAAAAAAAAAAAGGACCCTGTATGACAAAAGCAGGTTAAAAAGTAGAACATTAGATATCATACAATGTCCTCCACCAGCACAGTGGAATCAGGGGTCTCAATCACCAATGAAGTCAGAGAAAAATATTTTCATTTTAACTTGGCACGCAGCGTATGTTGGGGCACAGTGGTGTTTCTATTTGTTTACATTTTTACTACTTTTGCAAACTTAAAAAAAAAAAAAAACACACACACCTCGGACTTGCTCTGCAATGCTCCAATTGCTTATATAATACACTGCAATACTTCTTGATTGCAGTGTATTCTGCCAGTCAATATAAAAATGAAAGGCAAACTATAAATTGCCTATGAGATGTTTGTTTATGGCAGAAATGAGGGCGTTATGAGGCCCCTGGGTGACATCAGCACCCGTCAATCGCATGGTGGAGTGGCAATCAATGCCCCCTGCCTCTCTCTAACCACTTAGATGCCGCATTCAGCACAAACCACAACACCTAAGGGGTTATCTCCGATCCTTTATGTTAGAGCGACTGTCTGCTTTACATTACAGCCACAAATGGGGATGTGCGGCTGTGTCCTCACCATCACAGCCTGTGGAAACTGCATAGTCCTACCAATGTACAATGTACTGTGCGGCTTTTACTGCGGCTGTGGCCGCCATGCAGTGCTGCCCCTATTAGTGTAGGGATCCAATTTATAGAGGTCGCCGTGAAGGGGCAAGTGGGCCTATACGTTTTGATCAAAAAGTATACTAAGAACCTCCTGTTCATTTTTGTAAAATTTTGCCGAGAAGCATTAGATCAACGTATAGTGTGAGGATGTGCGGTCCATGCCTCTCCCTAATGTACTATAATGGTGCGGAGCGGGCAGGTTGTATCAGTAGAACCTGCAATGTTATACCCTTTTAAATTTTACTACTTTTACACACACACACAAAAAAAAAAAAAAAACTCCTCTGACTTGCTCTGCAATGCTCCGACTGCTCATATAATACACTGCAATACATCTGTATTGCAGTGTATTGTACCTGTCGATGTAAAACTGAAAGGCAAACTATAAAGTGCCTGTGTGGTGTTTGTTTATGGCAGAAATGAGGGCGTTATGAGGCCCCTGGGTGACATCAGCACCCGTCAATCGCATGGTAGAGTGGCAATCAATGCCCCCTGCCTCTCTCTAACCACTTAGATGCCACATTCAGCACCAACCACAACACCTAAGTGGTTATCTCCGATCCTTTAGGTAAGAGCGACTGCCTGCTTTACATTACAGCCACAAGAGGGGATGTGCGTCGGTGTCCTCACAATAACGTTAAGGGTAAAGCAGCCTGTGGAAACTGCATAGTCCTATCAATATACTATAGCGGTGCGGGGCGGGCAGAACCTGCAATGTTATACCCTTCGGAAAATGTAGCGAAACAACTGGTTGCTATAAGCAAGTTGGGCAGGTGCTCCGCCAAGATCATGGCGTCTTATTGTTGACAGGGTCACCCACCTATGTCACCAGCTGTCAACGATCCTCTGTTCTGATAAATCACCATTGGAGGAATTTAACTAGTTAAAGGGAATCTGTCACCAATTTTTCTTTTTACTAATTAAACCCAGATACCGATACATATTCTTATCTTCCGAGCCATTTTTCTTTTCTTATTTTAGATTTTTTTTTTTCATTCTGTTTTCTGTATAGGATTATGGGGGCGGCCATCTTGCCTGAGCTACTTTTAACAGCATTTAGAGAGATGCTTTACAGCAGCTTCATGGACATAGGAGCCTGTGAACAGAAGCCGACCCATTGACTTCTATAGGAGAGTGTTGTGGGCATGCTCTGGCCTGGGAAGAAGTCAGTGTGCAGGGAGGGGAGAGGAGGAGCTGCGACATCTCCTATTGTGACTGGTGGATCCTGCGTTATCTAAACACATTGGTGTCACCTTTCAGTGTAATCTGGCTTGTACTGATAAAGAGTAGACTGTGGAAAAGTTTTCTCTGCAGAACAGGAAGCGTCGAATTATTATTAGTCCTAGTGGCCAAAGGGAGAACTGCAGGATTTCAGATTTTTTTTTAAATATATTGATAGCGATAGAAAAAAAAAAAAAATTCTTAATCATGTTTAACATAAAAACACAAATTAAACAAAGGGGCACTTTCTGATGGCACGTCCCTTTAAGTAAGGCGCGGCTCTGATACAGTAATTCAGGTACTTTTCTAGGAACTGGACTCCCGCAGCGGCATTGTGGAGGTTCCTCAGCTACAGTCGTAATGTGACCTGAAAACAATCTTTGCTTATTTCACGAAAAAGCCCATGAACTGCCGGCATCAGCAAGAGACAAGGATCTCAGCCTCGTTAATTAGCAGTGGCGTAACGTGAAACCAGTCAATTATAACCTACACCCCCCCCCCCTCCAACCCGCCAGCTACAGACAGCGCTGCCTGACTGCAGCCCTACGCGATACTCTGCATATCCTGCAATGAATGGAGACACAAACATAATAATACAAAATCTCCTACAACCTAACACCCTCCAACCTCCTCTCTAGAAACCGGCACAAACGACGACAAACAAGGCCATGGACTGATGTGCTAGTAGTGTGCTGGAGATACCAGCCAGCAGGAAGAAGACATGGAGAGCTCGGTGGTCACCCAGCGGCAGCAGGCCCGGTTGCTAGGCAACCGGCCAAACTCATCTTTGAGCATTACCAGGCCAGCGAAACGATTTCACAAATTATTAATTCATTTAAAGTCTCTCTAATAAGCAGCTATAAAGGGAAAGGCCATTTGTTTTTTTTTACTCGAGCTTCCCTTCAGGTTAAGATTTATGCACAGTACAACTTCTATATAGTGTGTAAAAAAAAAAAAAAAAAAAAAAAAAAAAAAGATATTACCCCTAATTACATGGAGAATCAACATAGAACTCAACAAGGACTGTGAACCTTCTAATAAGACAGATGTACTTCTCAGCTAAATCTACGCACAGTACAACTTCTTACAAGATATCACTCCAGTACATATGGAGACTTGCGCAATGTATTTTTGCGTGTGAACTCAATCACACAGTATAACTTGTCTCCTGTAGAGTGGAACGTCTTACACCATATTATTCCAACACCGGATATGTGCCATGTACTTGTCCTGTAGGAACACAGTACAACTTCTCACCTGTACATTGGAATGCCTTACAAGATATCACTCCAGTACATATGGATACGTGAACAAGGTACTTGTCCTGTAGGAACACAATTGCTCAGTACAACTTCTCACCTGTACATTGGACCGCCTTACAATCTATCACTCCAGTACATATGGATATGAGAGCAAGGTACTGGTCATGTATGAACACAATCGCACAGTACAACTTCTCACCTATACATTGGAATGCCTTACAATATAGCACTCCAGTACATATGGAGACATGCTCAATGTATTTTTGCGTGTGAACTCAATCACACAGTATAACTTGTCACCTGTAGATTGTAACATCTTACAACATATTACTCCAACACCTATGGATATGTGATATGTACTTGTCCTGTAGGAGCACAAACGCACAGTACAACTTCTCACCTTTACAATGGAACGCCTCGCAATAGATCACTCCAGTAAATATGGATGTGTGTGCAATGTACTTATGTATGAACACAATCGCACAGTACAACTTCTCACCTTTACAATGGAACGCCTCGCAATAGATCACGCCAGTAAATATGGATATGTGCACAATGTACTTGTCCTGTATGAACACAATTGCACAGTACAACTTCTCTATATACAGGATGTAAAACAATGCATAGTAAAAATAGCCGTCACATGATGATCTCTCTTCAATATACGCACAGTAACCTTCTTTACTGTGTGTCATGTCAAACTTTACCACATTATATAGGAAAAGGGCACAGTAGCACCTCCGCAGGACATGCTGATTATCAATTCCTATGTAAAGAGGTTGTCTTATGCAGAAAAGACAAAAAGAGAAAAAAAAATTAAAAATAGGCCCAAATGCAATAAAATCATTAAAAAAAAGTAGTGAGGAAAAAAAAAATAAAGTAGAATAAAAATGGCAAAAATAAAGACCTATAAATGGAAGGAATAGGAGGTAATGGTCATCCACCTCATACGGGGCTTCCTGCGGCCGGCAATTGCGGGGGCTCGTGCTATAGTCACCCTTGTTTGTGGGGTGAACCTGGGCGGGTGTTGCCCCTACAGCCCTGCTCTGGATCAACACTGTGCTTGGATTCAATGGACTTTTTCTATCCTTTCCTACTATATTACTATGATCAGCAATGTGACCGGTAGGTGGTCACCGAGGGCACCGATTGGCTGCAGGGGTCAAAAGCCGATTGGATATATACAAAGGCCGGAGCGACCACCAACATTGGATCAGTAGTGGATTCATAAGGAGAGTCCTTTTTTTCCTGTTATTTCATATAATTAGGTTTTTAAAGTATTTTGTTGTCTTGAATCCCCAAAATTTGCACCACTTTCCAATGTGTAAGGGGGAGTCCTAACTCTCCGGCTAAGGAAATCTTCAAGAGAAAGAAGGAAGGGGCATGCTGGAACTCAAATATGCCCGATCCATTGTTTAAAGGGGTTGTCTCACTACATTGATTCATCTCACCTCAGTCCTGTTTTCTTGGTGTCACTTTGAATTCAGGGGCGTGTTTACTGACTTCTACTAGGCTGCAGTAGAAGCCAGGTCTGTAGCTATAGCAACCAGTGCTGGCAGCGTATCATGAGAGACTGAACAGGTCTGTAGCTATAGCAACCAGTGCTGGCAGCCTATCAGGAGAGAGAGAACAGGTCTGTAGCTATAGCAACCAGTGCTGGCAGCCTATCAGGAGAGAGAGAACAGGTCTGTAGCTATAGCAACCAGTGCTGGCAGCCTATCAGGAGAGAGAGAACAGGTCTGTAGCTATAGCGACCTGAGGAGCTGATGCAGCCCATACTAGAGGGGATATCTAGGAATAGGTAGGACACTGTTAATGGACATATATTGCAAAGTGACTTGTTTTGCAAGATCTTTAACATAAACAGCAGCAATCCTTGTAGTGAGACAACCCCTAAGTAGAAGATAAGCCACCACCAGGAATCTGGCAGTGACTTATGATCCAATCCCTTTTGAAAACACATGGATGCTGAGCCAAACTGAGCATGCACGTGTATGGAAGTCTTAGGCTATGTCTACACGGCATAAGTAAAATGCCAGAGTAAAAACCGAAAAGTATTTTACCATCAGTTTTCGTTTTTTTTCTGGTTTTCAGCCGGCCCACATTGAACAGTACTATAATCCACCGTTTTCCTGCGGATTATAGAACATTTTTCTTAGATTCTTGATCAGATTTCGGTTTTGAAATCCACACTTTCTATTGTGGTCTAAGGCTATGTTCACACGGCTTAAAATGGGCCGTATTTCGGTCCGTAATTACGTGCCGAAGTGCGCCAATTACGGGCCGAAAACGGCCCATTCATTACGGTAATTCACAGTTCTCATAGAGAACTATGGATTACGTCTCCCCTCCCTGCTCGGCGAATCCGCCGGGCGGGGAGATAATTCACATGTGAATTACTAGTGGTGTATACGCACCGCTGGTAATGCAAGTCAATGGGCCGGCGAAGTGCCGGCCCCCCGCTCCCTCCCCCGCTCCGCGCCCCGGTCACACGGCATAATTGCGGGGCGTAATTACGTCCCGCAATTCAGCCGTGTGAACATAGCCTAAAGGGATGGTTTAAAGCAGGCATCCTCAAACTGCGGCCCTCCAGCTGTTAGGAAACTACAACTCCCATGATGCATTTATATAATCTATAACAGTGGGAATGATGGGAGTTGTAGTTTCCCAACAGCTGCAGGGCCGCAGTTTGAGGATGCCTGGTTTAAAGTCAGATTTCTTGCGGATTCTAAATACTGAATCCATATAAAATCTGACCAAAAACAACAGTCCTGTGTAGACACGGCCTTAAAGCCATAACTGTCGGCTGAGCCAGGTGATCTGCGTTTGGAGGTCTTGGAGGCATTACTGTCCGCCGAGCCAGATGTGTGTGGTGGGGGGCTGGGAACAGTTTGGTGAACACATACTTAGGGCTTGTCCCCACGGCACCGGTTATTGGTCCGTTTTTCAGACGGTTTGCCGTTTTACAAACCATCTAAAAACCAACAAGCAATGCTCTCCCATAGACATCAATAGAAAATCCATGCAGCAGTCCCCACGGCACGGATTTTTCACCGGACGTTTTTTTTTACACCGCCGGCGTTCCGAAAAAGCTTACAACATGTTCATTCTTCCGCCCGGTTTTCGGACAGAAGATGTTCATGTGGGTGTAAAGGGAGACGGCTAAAATACACAAACCGCAGACAAACGCCGCCCCCCCTGCGTACCAAAAAAAAAAGACCAAATACCGGTTGGGAAATCCAACCGGTATTTGGTCGTTGCTGTGTAAACGCACCCTTAGGACGACATGTCCCAATAGGGCGGCGCCAATTTTTCAGTATATTTTGCACCAAAAAACTGTTGACGCCCTATTCTCTATATAAATTAACTGTAGTACGCCAAAACAAGGCACATTATACGCCGGGCACGACACATTTGAATGCACCTATAGTAGGTGCATCAAATATTCTAACAATGATAGGCTATGCACCTATATTACGCTACGCGCCTACCCTCCATTACGCTGCGCGCCTACCCTCCATAACGCTGCGCGCCTACCCTCCAGAACGCTGCGCGCCTACCCTCCATAACGCTACGCGCCTACCCTCCATAACGCTACGCGCCTACCCTCCATTACGCTACGCGCCTACCCTCCATAACGCTACGCGCCTACCCTCCATAACGCTACGCGCCTACCCTCCATAACGCTACGCGCCTACCCTCCATAACGCTACGCGCCTACCCTCCATAACGCTACGCGCCTACCCTCCATAACGCTACGCGCCTACCCTCCATAAACGCTAACGCGCCTACCCTCCATAACGCTACGCCTACCCCCTCATAACGCTAACGCGCCGACCCTCCATAACGCTACGCGCCTACCCTCCATAACGCTACGCGCCTACCCTCCATAACGCTACGCGCCTACCCTACATAACGCTACGCGCCTACCCTACATAACGCTACGCGCCTACCCTACATTATGCTACGCACCTACCCTACATTATGCTACGCACCTAGATTAGGTGCATCAATTATACAATGCAAGGTAGACCACACGCCAAATAGTTGACAGGTTCATTCAGGTGCACTATACACTTAATTAATGCGCCTCTTTCCTGACATGTCGCCCTTAGTACATGTGGGGATATGCTCGGTCAGTACGTCCCACGCTATGCGTGTCCCCCCCCCCCCAGCATAGTACCACTTCTTTTATATGAATAGGTTTCAATGCAAGTATCTCTCTGTTTTAAACCCCCCCCCCCCCCCATGATTAATACCGGCAGAGATGAATGGGCTTTTGCTGGTGAATGAGTTCGAGCGAGACCCCAGCATAGTAACGCTCTTGGTTACACCATAGGAGACTGAATACACAGCAGTCCATACATTGACTCTCTATGCAATTCCCAGCAAAATCAGCGCTTGGAATTTTCTCCTCCAACGAAACGCCTTGTGCATTTTAATAGCCAAGAGGGCGGGGCATCTATTGTGGCCGACCAATCGCCCCCTTGTAAAGCTGCTCTCCACCGGATCCTCCCCGTCTCCTTCAGAGAAGCTACTTGCTGGACTAAGGCCACAGCTCCAAGGCTGGCATTGTACTACTACCCCCAGCAGGAAGGATCAAGATTACAAGCTGCACGACACAACAGATTAGATCGTACAGCCGTGTTCTCACCATAGAATCTGATGGCATATACCAGGCATCCTCAAACTGGGGCTCTTCAGCTGTTGGGAAACTACAACTCCCATCATGCCCACTGTTATAGATTATATAAATGCATGATGGGAGTTGTTTCCTAACAGCTGGAGGGACGCAGTTTGAGGATGCCTGGCATGTACTATCAATTTGCCATCAAAGTCTGATAGGTGTGGATCCCCAAGGCAGGATCCACACCTCTCTTTTGAACGAGCCCTCAATAGGGTTGGTTCAGAATGGAGAACCGATTGGTGATTTGTGTTCAATTGCATTCTGTTCTATGGGAGTTCCGAGTCCAACCGAACACTCCATTTACCTGTACTTGGAATCCCATAGAACAGAATGGAGAGTAAAAACGAATACCTGTACTTGGAATCCCATAGAACCGAATGGAGAGTACAACCGAACACTCCATTTACCTGTATTCGGAATCCCATAGAACAGAATGGATAGTACAACCGAACACTCCATTTACCTGTACTCGGAATCCCATAGAACAGAATGGAGAGTACAACCGAACACTCCATTTACCTGTACTCGGAATCCCATAGAACAGAATGGAGAGTACAACCGAACACTCCATTTACCTGTACTCGGAATCCCATAGAACAGAATGGAGAGTACAACCGAACACTCCATTTACCTGTATTTGGAATCCCATAGAACAGAATGGAGAGTACAACCGAACACTCCATTTACCTGTACTCGGAATCCCATAGAACAGAATGGAGAGTCGTGCGCAAGCGCAAACATGTCTCCATTGTGTAACTTTTGTGGGGGTGTTCCAGATATAGGTGCTGGTTCCAGAAGACCTGTAAATTCCATCAATTTGCCATCAAAGTCTATGGTGGGAAGACCCCTTTAATCAGTGTGTAATGAAAAGTTCTGAAGTTTTCTAATATAGTTTGTGCACCAATTCCAAGATCAATGCTTGCTATCAGTGAATGAAAACATCCAGTGGCTGAACGCCTGTATATTCCTTATAGTTCCAACACCTGAGAAATCTGTTTTAATTGCATCTAGTCCAGAAAGCACACGAGATGACAAGCAATGGCCTCCCGACTATGCATGTCCCGCAGAGAAGGACCATCCGTGCTGACCAGGAGGCCCGCGATTTTATAGTGTATGTGGTAGGAACAGGATATAATAGAGGGAGAGAAGCCAAACTGTGATATATAGGGTTAAACTATAGAGGAGAGCTTCTCTAACTCCGTCATATAACCCTATATATCACAGAGCTGAGCTCCTCTCCTCTCTCATATAACCCTATATATAACAGAGCTCAGCTCCTCTCCTCTATCATATAACCCTATATATCACAGAGCTCAGCTTCTCTCCTCTATCATATAACCCTATGTATCACAAAGCTCAGCTTCTCTCCTCTATCATACAACCCATATAACCCTATATATCACAGAGCTCAGCAAGGGCATCAGAGGAATCTTAAAGGCTATATTGTGGGTGACATTTTGTTTCTATCTTAATAGGATTACCAATATCCCAACACATTACTCAATACCAGTCAGCCCGCAAGAATTTGGAAGACCGAGCACGTGACATAGGAAACAGAAGAAAGCAGAGTCTGCATATTCTTAAAGGAGTGTTCTAATCATGCTGTTCCACAGGGCTTGCTCTTCACAGCAAACTTCAGACTCCCACTTCCTGTTCTGGCTGTGAGCGGTTCTACAGCTTCAGACTCCTGCTTCCTGATCAGGCTGTGGGTGGTTCTACAGCTTCAGGGCTCCACTTCCTATTCAGGCTGTGGGTGGTTCTACAGCTTCAGGGCTCCACTTCCTATTCAGGCTGTGGGTGGTTCTACAGCTTCAGGCTTCTTGTTCAGGCTGTGGGTGGTTCTACAGCTTCAGGCTTCCGCTTCCTGTTCAGGCTGTGGGCCATTCTACAGCTTCAGGCTGCCTGTTCAGGCTGTGAGATGTTCTACAGCTTCAGGCTCCCGCTTCCTGTTCAGGCTGTGTGTGGTTCTACAGCTTCAGGCTTCAGCTTCCTGTTCAGACTGTGGGTGGTTCTATAGCAGTTACTGCCATTTCAGCTCTGCTATTACTAGCTGGACCTGTTATAGGGACATTGGTGATGGAGAACTTTAGAACAGCAGGCCACAAGACTACAGAGCTCTAAAGGGTTAAAGCTAGACAATAAGGGCATGTTCACACGGCGTCTTGCAGCACGTACCTGTGTGTGGTACAAGACACAGCATATTTAGAAGAACGCGCGCGGGGGGAGGAAGGGGGTCGCAGCCCCATTCACTTTCATTATCCACTTCTTGCCCCTGGCTTTCAATAAGCGGCAGGGAAGACGCAGGTAATCATAGCTCTCTAGTAGAGCTATGATTACAGTAACTTCAGGGCGTATTGCAGCACAATTACGCCCTGAAGTAGGCCGTATGAACGTACCTAAGCAACAAACGCCTGTGCTGTTGGTAAGACACAGCAGGGAGTGATGTCACCATCCCAGCCACTTTTAAAGCAGAGAGAGGTGGTCGGTATCCTAGAGAAGCCTGTTTACACAATTAGAAGATAAGAACTGTTCTAACTCTAAAAGGAAGCAAAATCAGAACAGCAATATATTTGGAAGTAGTCTTTATTAACCTTTGCCTACATGTTTAAAACCAATCAATAAAATAGGAATACCCCTTTAAGTCTATCCTATATTTGTTCTTATCAGTCAAATCAGAAAATACTTCCTGATCTTATCCTTGAGCTTACCATACGCTACACCCCAGAGACCGCTTGACAAGTAACAGCCGGGGAGGCGCCACAAGAGTCATCCCCAAATACTAATAACTGTCGCCGGTTAGCACAGGAAACACAACTGAAACCGCCTCGTCAGGGGGTTTCATTCATAGACAGCAGTTCCTCAATCTGAGGCGAGAAATAACAGAATCTGTGTAGACTTACCACAGAAACGGTAAAAATAAAGCGTGACTGACACAAGGCTACATTGATGGAAAGTAAAGAATGTAAACATTTCATAGACAGGGTTCTCTTTAAGGTATATTCACACGGCTTATTTTGGCGCGCATTTCACCGCGTTTTACGTGGCGAAATGCGCCCCGAAATTACGGTAATCCATAGCTCTCAGAGAACTATGGATTACGCCTCGTCCCCCCGCGCGTACAATACGATCATATTGTACACGCGGGGAGATAAGTGACATGTCAATTATTCGCAGCATGTCTATGGGGCCGTACTGTACGCGCCGCAATACACCGTGTGAACCAGGGCTGTGGAGTCGGGGCCTATTTTGCAGGAGTCGGAGTCGTCATAAAATGGACCGACTCCCAAAATATATAATTAGTTGGTCCAGTTAGTTCGATGCAAAGAGCAAGAGGAATTGCGTCCGGCCAGTGCTACTGCTCCCATATCTTCAGCTTCATCGCATGAGGAGTGTAATTGATGACATGGAGCAGGCAAAGCGCTGCCCCAGGGGAGAAGATTCTGCTCCCAAGGTAAACAGTTTTCAGCAAAATGTTTCACCTGTTTTCAAAGAAGTAGAAGATCAACCATTCATCAACACTGACTGTGGCCGAGGCAATTCCTTTATACCCTGACATTGTTAGAGATGTTGCCCCTGTGGTCACCGCTTTGCCCCCAACCCAAGTTAGTGTAGAGAGGCCGTTCTCTAGCCTGGAAATAATGAGATCAGATGTGAAGTCATATATTCTTATACATAAATTTGACTTGCAAGTATTTAGCATCTGCTTAGTTCTGCAGATTCTTTCCTGTAACTGCATTGTTAATGTTTTGCTCCTAAAAGTCAAAATGTTAACTTTTATTATTTTGTTAGTATTTGGGAAATGCACCTTTTGGTTTTCAATACTGCCTGAATCCTTCTGGGCTCTGGATCAGATTCAAGCAGGTCTTGACTAAAATCTGATCCCAGGTCTCTTCTACACATTCCCAATGTTGGTGCAGACTGGACTTGGATACAAATACAGCTTTTTCTTCCGCTCTACCCACAAGTGCTCAAAAGATGAAAACGTTGTTACCCTTTTGCTTGTCAGTGTCTGTTCTACCTAAATAGCTTGATTATTGTATCATAAGGTGATAAACAGCCTAATGGGACCATTTTACTACAGTAAAGTTATCACTTAAACATGCGTCGAGTATGAGGGAGTCAGGAGTCGGAGGTTTGGGAAATTGAGGAGTCGGAGTTTTGGCTTGCCGACTCCACAGCCCTGGTGTGAACATACCCTAAGGGGGTTGTCTATTACCTCGCCAATTTCAATATCCCTGCATTCAGGAAACCATCTAGCACCTGCAAACCAGCAAAGATCTTGTGGACTCCGCACCAAAAAATATGCAACTAAATTACAATTCAATGTGAACGGGACCTAATCCACATGTAGCAGAGAAGAAAAAAAATCCACGTGGCAGCTTTCTACCAGGATCCCCTTTGACTACGATGGGGTCCACCTGGGCATCTGTCATTTCATGGACGAAATGGTGCTGCATGCTGTGCTACTTTTTCTGTAATTTTTTTACTAGAATCTACAATGGAGACCCTAAATGAAACCTCTGATACAAATGTGAACAAGGTCTTAAAGGGGTTTTCTCACCAAAGGGATTGCTGCTTTTTATGTTAAAGATCTTGCAAAAACAAGTCACTTTGCAATTTACAGACCTGTTCAATCTCTCCTGATAGGCTGCCAGCACTGGTTGCTATAACTACAGACCTGGCTTCTACTGCAGCCTAGTGGAAGCCAGTAAACACACCCCTGAGTTCAAAATAAAACCAAGAAAACAGGACTGAGGTGTAGAGGAATCATTGTAGTGAGACAACCCCTTTTAACCCAACTGGTGCGATTTATTTCTTTTCCTGTGGCCTCTATGCATACACTTCGTACAGCAGAAGGTTTGCTACACTTGTACCCAGTCTATTCAATCCCAAGGTCCACATGATGGATTTTAACATGGAATTTGATACAGATTCTGCGACGGGCTCCACGCCAGAATCCATGTGAAAACCGAGTCACATTTATTTGGATGGACTTTTTGTGCCGTTGTTCACACTCTGTGATGCAGAGAAAAAAAAAAGGTTATATCCATTGCTTGATGTAGATTCCACTTCGGGCAGAGGCAACATGGATCAGACCCCCCAAAAAGTAAAATAATACACTGTGCAGTATACGGTTTTTTCCCTACTATATTCAGGTCATGTGCTATTCCAGGAATCCTCAAACTGCGGCCCTCCAGCTGTTGGGAAACTACAACTCCCATCATGCATTTATATAATCTACAACAGTGGGAATGATGGGAGTTGTAGTTTCCCAACAGCTGGAGGGCCGCAGTTAGAGGATGCCTGTGCTATTCTATACAGCAGCTCCTAATATAGGCCATACGGACACTCCTCTGTGTAATGGGGGTGGGGGGGTCTATGGATACAATTAGGCTACGTCCACACAGCAATTGTAGAATACCGTCAGATTCTGTTATAGACTTCGACCAGTATTTTACAAATCGGTTTTCGCTTTTTTGCGTGGATTTTGCCGTCATTTTTCGGATTCTGGCCGGCCCGGGAACAGTATAATCTCCCGGTATCAAGTGAAATACAGCGGATTATAGGACAAGTTCTAAGGTTTTTGACCCAGTTTTCAGATTTGAAATCCAACCTCTGAAAATCCGAGCTGTGTAGACTCTAGCTCGGATTTTCTATGGTCTATGGGGATGGTTTTACAGTCAGATCTGTGCAGATTCTAAATACTGAATCCACTTAAACATCCGACTGTAAACCAGTGCTGAGCAGATGCAGCCTTACAATGTATGTCGTAGGTCTTTGTTGTGAAGGAAGGCACAGCAAAAAAAATTGCTGCGGGGGAAAAAAAAAAAAACGGGATTTTACCGCGATTTTTGTGCAGCAATGTACAGCATTAATTGCTGTGCCTTCCTGCACAAAAAAACGCATCAAAAATGCACCAAAAACGCACTGTGTGAAAGCACCCTAAAGGGGATCGTCCCAACATACACATTGATGGCATATTCACGCCAAAATAATTTAAAACCCCTTCACAAAAAATTTAAAAAAAACCCCCGGCCCCAAAAACTAATACCAAAAAAAAAAAAAATTTAACCTTCAAAGAACCCCCAAAAAAAACCCCAACCCCCAACCCCCCAAAAAAAAAAAAACCCGGGGCCAAACGAATTTTCCCTCCAACGCACCCCCCCACCCCCCGGCCCCCCCCCCCACCCCCCAGCTTTAAACCCCAAACCAACCCCCCCCCTCAGCCAAAAATCCCCCCCCCATTGAAAGGTTTTAACCCCCCAACCCAAACCCCCCAATAAACCCCGGCCCACCCAAAACCCCAAAACCCCAAAATATAACCCAAACCCCCACCCCCCCCCGGAAATTTCCCAAAAAATTTAACCCCCCCCCCCAAAACCAAAAAAATCCCCCCAAAGAAACCCCCCCCCCCAATTATACCACCAAAAAATCCCCCCAAAATCCCTTTTTTTCAGCCCAAACCCCCCAACCCCCCGGCCCCCCAACCCCAATAACCCCCCCACCAAAAAACACCGTAAAATAACCCCCCCCCAAACAATTTTTCCCCCAAAATTTTAAAAACCCCAACCCCCCGAAAACCCCCCCCCCCCCAACCCCCCACCCCCCCCAAAACACCCAGGATTAAACCCCCCCCCCCCCCCCTTGCTCCCCCCCCCAAAAAAACCCAAAAACCACCACACACAAACCCCCCACCCCCGACAACCCCCTTTCCATTTTTCAACGGTTTAATACCCCCCCCCCCCAAAAAAAACCCCACCCCAAAAAAAAAAAAGGGGGAAACCCCCCCTTTTTGGCAAAACCCCCCCCATAAACCCCCCCCCCCCCCAAAAAAATGCCCCCCCCCCCAAAAACCCCCCAAAAACCCCCCACTGATTTAAACCACCCAAAAACCCCCAAACTCCTTTAACCATAAATGGGAAACCCCCCCCAAAACAAAACCCATCCCCCTCCCCCCCAAAACCCCCCCCCCCCAAAAACCAAAAACCAACCCCCTTCCCCCCCAAAAAAAATTTTTAATAGTTCCCCTACGGGAGAGCATGTTTTTTCCTTTACCAAACCCCCTTATAAAAAGAATGGAGATTTGACCTGGGTTTGGGAAACATGACTCCCCCTTTCTGTTCTATGAATTTTTGCGGGTACGGGAGGGGCAGGGGTGATCCGTACTCGAACTCCCACAAAAAACAGACGGGAAAGAGCCCATGGGCAAGTGCGACCAGCCTCCATTTAAAAGATGATCTTTCAGGGGTTTTTGAAAAAAAATTCTTTGATATAATACCAACAAAGTCTAAGGAAGGAACACCCCTTTAAAAGGGGGTTTTTGCCACAAATTAAAATTTGATTGGGGAAGTTTTGCAAAAAAAAAAATAATAAACATTTTAAACCATTCATAAATTTTTAAAAAATTTGGGTGGCCCCCTTTTTTTTTTTAGCTCTCCCTTAGGGGATCCATTGTTTAAAACCTTTCTCCGGGGATACACCAGGGCGGGAAGCTCCTCACCCCTGGCCCACATGCCAACATCACCTCCCCCTTTTCAGGCACAAACGATTGTTCAAAAACCCCAGGGCGTCAATTCTACTCCTGTCCCTTTTGATCCTTAGTAATTAGCCCAAAAAAGTGCAAAAAAAAAAAACAAACTTCAACAGGTCTGTGCATTGAAAAAAGAAAATAAAATCCCGGGGTTTTTGGGTTCCTGCGGGGATTAAACCCTAGGACCCTTGTGCTTTTAAGGCAAAAACTTTACCTAAACCAACATTGCAACAATCAAAAGCTCTTTAAAATAAACAGACCTTTCTTTGACTACAAAAAGAAAGGCCTGGGGGGGGGGAAATGTCACCCTTTCGGGGTTTCACAGGATCGGCAATTCAAACAAATCACACAAAACCCCCCTTCTGAGCACAAAAGACAAAGACTGGAGGCAGAAAGGTATAAAATTTGAGACCCGTGGAAAAACCTTTTTAAAAGGGATTCTCTACGTAACTGTACCAAACCTCCAGCTGTGAAAATTTAACACTAAACACCTAGGGCCCAGCTTTAGATTTGTCTCAAAAATTTTCATCAAAATGCCCCCAAAGGGCAGTGGTCGGGTAAGTCCATCCTGTTTTTAGCCACAAACTGATGTTTTTATTGGTTGTAAAAAACCCAGATTTTTCTTTTTTTTAGTGCCCCCCCGTCTGAAAATCCACACACAACATGAAATTGATTCCAGACAGGGGCGTAACTAGAATTCAAAGGGCCCCATAGCAAAAAGAGTTGTGGCCCCACCACCTAATGACAGTAAACTAAAACAGCAGCAAAAGTATCAATAATTATAAAAAAATAAAAACCGCTATATACCGGGGAACCCACAAACTAGAGCTGGAGAGGGGAAAAGCCACCAACTACTTTGTCTCTCCCATAAAGGGCCCAACTTTCCCTCGAACCTCGGGGCGCTTTGCGGGCTGCATATTTCCCGCCCGGGATTCCAGATTTTACTTATAAAGGGTTTAAAAGACAGTGTTCTTTTTCCCCCATAGAAAACCGATTACTTCTTATTCTATACACAAAAGGTTGCTACGGGCCCAACTTTAAACCGGGAAATTAAATCCCAAAAGAAAAGGGTTTCCATAACCCAATCATTGGGGGGAATGTTTGGGTTTGTTGTAGTGCGACACCTACACAATGTACTTCTATAGCCTCCTATCAGGAAGCTACATCTCTCACAATGCCTTGCAGCAGGGACCGCAGGTTACACAACTGTAATTCTTACAACAGAAAAGTGCTGTGACCTTTTCCCAAAGGGGAAAAAAAGGGTTTTAAAAGGCCCCTTCCTAAATTTCCCCACACAGCAATCGTTTTATTCAGCTCTCCCTCCCAAACAAAAGGGCCGACGCAACAGACACGCCCCAAACAACCCCCACAATCCCGTGCCGAGAAATACGTGAATGCAGGACACCAGGCCAATCACAAGGGAGCATAGACTGACGCTGCTTGGTCACAGGACACTGGGGGCGCCATTTCACCTCACTGAGTCCACACAGCAATGTGAAAATGGCTTCCAAAATCCAACGCCATTTTCACATCGCCGGGCCGCGCCCCTGTTTTTTTGTGCTGATTTTGCAAGCCCAGTACATTGTTGCTGCGGGAATCCGATGGCGGAATATGCAACAAGTTCTATTTTCCCTGTTTTTAAATTTTTTTTGGGAAAACCCCCAAATAAAAAATTCTGTGCGGTGCAGACTACATCACGGATTTTCTATTGAGGGCTACACAGCGCTGGGTACCGTCGGATTTTCAGTGGATTCAAAAAACCCAGTGCCCGTGACAGATCCCAAGGATCCCGGTCAATGACAGCTTATATCTACACAGCACTAGATTCTCGGCGGATTCAACAATTTTTAAAAACTTCCAAAAATTTTGGGCAGCACCCACGCTGTTTAGACCTCAAAGGGGAAAACCATGCGTAGCTAAAACAGCACGGATTTTCTAATGAACCGCCGGGCCCCCCGGCGGGGGAAAGGGAAAATTTCTAAACTTCCGCCAGATTCCCGCAGCCTTTTTGGGTAGTTCAAACGGCAAACGCGGCGGGGTACAGTACGGCCGCTAATACGGGAGTCACGCTAATACGCGCGTATTCCCACGGGGGTGGAGGAGAGGGGGCCGGCAACCCGCCGACCCCATTGCCCCTTGGGTATGTTTTAAACGGCATATTTCGGCCCCAAAATTTTTTGCTTCGTAATTGCGCGCCCAAAAATTTCGATAATCCATAGTTCCATAGATAAAATAAGGATTACGCTTCCTCTCCCCCTCGTACAAACAACGTATTTACCCCGCGGGGAAAATAAGGACATGTCCCAAATTTCTTTTCGGCGAATACGCACCGCATTTAAATTTCTGTCAATGGGGGGCCCAACGGCTTCTTGGGCCCCCCCGCAAAGGGGTTTCGGGACGTAAAAAGCCACTCCCAAATCCCCCGAATTGCGGCCCCTACTGTACAAACCCCCAACAAACCCCCATGTGAACAAAGCCTTACCTTGGGGTTTTTTTCACTGCCAATAATTGACATGTCATTTACTCCCCCGCGATAAAAATACAAAACCCTTTGGAAACGGGGAGAGGAAGGGGTAAAACCATAGTTCTCTATTTGGCAAAGTTCACAAATGCTTAATTTTGGGGGACGGATTTCCGCATAAAGGCCGAAAAAACGGGTTAAAAAACCGCCCAGTCATTACGGGAAACCACTTAATAAGACGGGAACCGGCCAAAGAGATTTATGGGGTTTCCCCCTTTACAAAATGCAAATACTCCGCAAATGCGCCCCAAAAATAACCGTGTGAACTTTCCTTAAATTAAAGGGGCGGACCGGGGTCCGAAATTCAAACCCCAAAGTTTTTTTCGCAAATACCGCTTAAAAATACCGTTTGGAAATTTCCTTTTTATTTTTTTTTTTTTTTCTTTAACTGTGGATATAGCTTTATACCATTTTTTTCTGTCACGTTCATAAAGAAATTTTAAATAACACACGGGTGGGATAGTTGAAAGGGCCCCAGCAGTATTAGGGGAGCCCTGTGACGGCTACGTATTGTGTGTGACTCGGTTACATCTGGAGGCCATTTTGGAAGACATCACCAGCTGCACGAAGAGGCGCAATATTTTGCATATACATTAAGATTAGCACATATCCTAAAGGTTTTCATTGGTGCCTTAACACAGCATGAAAATAGGTAGAAAAACACTGAAATCACGGGGGGGGGGCAACCACGGGAGGGAAAACCAGAATTTTTGGCCTTTTACTGACAAGCCCAGGGGGGTTTTCCCCCTCACGCAACATCACAAACAATAAAAATAGGCACTTTGGCGGGACCCCTCCATGAGGGAGAATGTTCCCAGTTGCCCCTTAAACCCAAACCCAAACTCTGGCCTTTTAAAAAATTTCCCCAAAAAAAAAAAAAGGGGGGGGGTCCCCCCAAAGGGCCACCTTCCCTGATGGCTTCCCCGTCCCCCATGGGTAACAAGGAACCCACTTTCCCGAAGGGTTTTCCCCCCTATTGGGGAACATGGAACCCCCCTTTCCTTTTGGCTTCCCCGTCGCTATGGGTAACATGGAACCCACTTCCTGATGGGCTTCCCCGTCGCTATGGGTAACATGGAACCCACTTCCTGATGGGTTTCCCCCCTTTTCCCAAAGGGGAAAAAATGAACCCCTTCCTGATGGGTTTCCCCCCCCGGGGTTTTTGGTTTTCATGGAACCCACTTCCTGATGGGTTTCCCCGTCGCTATGGGTATCATGGAACCCACTTCCTGATGGGTTTCCCCGTCGCTATGGGTAACAAAGGAAAACCCCAATCCGATGGGTTTTCCCCCCCTCGCTATGGGGAACAAAGGGAAACCCAATTTCCCGCGGTTTTTTTGTTTCAAAAGGGGAAAAAGACACCCCCCTTTCCAATCATTTACAAGCTGCTATTAGAAATATGGAACCCAGTTTCCAAAATTTTTAAAAATTGGGTTTTGGGCCCAAAAAAAACCCATGTCCCCATTATTTTCCCCTGGGTTTCTAATGGTAACATGGAAAAACCCCCTTTTTATGGTTTTCCCCCAATTTCTAAGGGCCCAAAATGGTTACCACAAACCAATTATTCCCGGGTTTTTTTTAGGCAAAAGAACGCGCTTTAAAAGGGCAAAAATGGAACCTACTTTAAGGTGATTCTGAGACACAAAGATGTCATCACATTGGGTGGAACGTACAATGCAAATAAAATTCTTTTAAGATGGAATAGGGCCCTGGGGGTGAGGTCCCCCGAACCCCTACAGGCCCAAAACTGGAGACTGGGTTTAGCCCCCCAAAAAACCCCCACAGGGCTTTTCAAACTGTCGCTCTTTAAACCCCTTTAAGGGGAACTCTATTACCATGATGGGCCCATAGATTGTAGACCTGAAAAAGAAAGGGGATCCCCAGCGAGCATCCCGGGCCTCCCCTGGTTTTTGGGTTTCAGGTTTGTGTTAAACCCCTTTACCGCATACATGCCAACTCTCCCCCCTTTTGGCGGGGGTTTTACCCCCTATTTGGGGGCCCCCCCCCCCTCCCCGGGGGGGTTTTGGGATTTTCCCCCCGCCGCCAGGTTCTTTAAATGGCCGCGGCACAGAGGGACGCTATTTCGCAACCCCCTGGCCCGCCGGGCCCCCCCAAAAGGGGGGTGAAGCGGCCGCGCGCCCGCCCTTTACCCGCCCCGGGGTCTGTGTGCAGGGAGGAGGCAGGGGGGAACGCTCCCTCCTCCCCCTGTATGTCCGCGCCGGGGGTGCGCCGCACATAAAATTTTAGCGGTCAGGGGAAAGGGGCCGCGGGGGGCTGCAGGGGAATGACCCGGCTGCATTTGGGGTGCGCGCGGCTGCACTCACTTCCCCCCCGGGGCCCCCTAGGGGGAATCGTCCCCCAGCGGGCCCTGCTGCAGGAGCCGGTTTAGGTAAGTGTAATTTTTTTAATTTTTTTTTTTATTTTGCTATAAAAGGGGGTCTAAACCTGGCAACCCAAAGGGGGAAACTAAACCCGGCAAACAATGGGGCCCCCCACCTTGGGAACTAAGGGGGGGGGCCCCTACCTGGGGGTGCAGAGGGGGGATTCTACTTTGGGTACAAGGGGGAAAAAAACCCGCTTATGGGGGTTACTTTTCCTGGCTATAAGGGCATCTACCGCTTTCCCTTTCCCAAAACCGTAAAAATTAGGTTTAATGGGGGTGGCTTTTTGAAGGGGGGGTGGCATAAACCCACAAATGGGCTGTCCCCTGCAAATTTTCGCCGCGGGGCCCCCAAAAACCCCGACGCCCCCCTGTATTCCGCTTTTTTCTTTTCAAAAGGTTGGCAACTATGCTTTTACGTTTAAGGGGGGGGGAAAAAGGGGAAGGGGGGACTCCGAGTGACAAAAAAGGAAAAAAAAAAGAAAAGATTTTTTTCCCCAGACTTTGAGCAGCTCCATTTTCCCTTTTTGATATGTTGACAGTGTTGTGGTGAGCGGCGATAAAGACGAAAAAAAGCACCCAACCCAAAAAAAAATTAAAATTTTTAGCTTCACCCACACCCAGCTTTCCCCGGGCCCCGAAAATGGGAATGCTTCCATAAAAACGACAAGTTGTTTTTCTGGAAACTAGGGCGCTAACAACCCAAATACCCAGGGGCACGGCCAAAAATTGACCGTCACCCAGCTTTCCCAAGAAACAGATACAATAGAACTTGAAACAAATTTTTCCACATCATTTGGGGGCGGAGGACCAAGAGGGTTTTAATTTACGTTAGGGCCTGTTTAAAGGGACTTTTTTAGATTAAAGGGGGCTCGCAAACCCCCACAATAAATTTGGGCCTTCACCCAAAATTTATCCCTTTACCCCAGAAAAGCTTTCCCAAAGTCCCTGGAAAAAAACTGGGGGCATCCCAACCAATTGTTCACCCAGCTTTCCTAGAATACTGATTAGCTATTCAGCCTATGAGCTACAGAAGAAGGAAAGGGATATTGCTAAAAACTGTGAAAATTTGGAAATTTAGATGCCCGGAAAGCAGAGTTTTCCCCTTTTTAAAATTTTCACCCCACTTTCCTAGAGTACGAAACCAAATTTTCACCCAGCATTTTCCCAAATACTGATTACTATTCACCTAACTACAAAAAGGAAAAGGGATACAGAAAGCTGAAAAAACCATATCGAAAATTTCTATTCAAGTGCTTTTGGGGAAACAAGAGTTCCCTTTTAAAAAAATGTTACCCCCCCCTTTTCCCAATAAAGAAAAGCAAATCAGCCCCATGAGGGTTACAGCAAAGGAATTTTAAAAAGGGGAATAACTAAGTAATTTGGTATTCAGATGGGTCGGGTAAAAGCCCCTAACCCCCTTTTTAAATTTTCAACCAGGGTCTCCTAAGAAGGGAAAAGCTGGTTAAAACTATGAACTACTGAAATGGGAAGGGAATAGCAATAAATGTTTTAATTTGGGGGATTCATTGCCCGAAAAGAAGAGTACCCCCTTTAAATTGACACCCCCGCTTTCCTATAAAAACTGATCAGCTAGTCAGCCTGTGAGCTACAGAAGAAGGAAGGTATATAGCTGAATAACTGTGTAGATTTGGTATTCAGATGCTCGGGAAAGCAGAGTGCCCCTTTAAATTGTCACACAGCATTTCCAAAAGTAAAGAACAACAAAACACCTATGACAAAAGAAGGGGGAAGGGAATATAGCTTAATAACCAAATAGATTTTTCAAATTCCCGGAAATCGGGAAAGCAAGGAAATGGCCCCCTTTTAAAAATTTTCACCCCAACTTTTTCCCAAGTAAAAACAACTAGTCAGCCTATGAGCTACAGAAGGAGGAAGGTATAAAGCTAATTTAAACCCAAAAAATGTTCCCAATTTAGGGTTTCTCTGGAAAGCAGAGGGGCCCCCTTTAAAAAAAATCACCCACTTTTTCCCTAAATACCGAAAAGACAAATTAACCTACTTTTTCAAAAAAAACATGGTAAAAATAAAGTAAATTTTTCTTTAAAAAAAAAAAAATAATAATAATAATTTGCAATACTTAAGAAAACAAGTTCCCCCTTTAAAAGCCACCCCCGCTTTTTTTAAGTACAGGGAAAAAAAATCAGCCTATGGGCCACAGAAGGAGAAAAGGAATATGGTTAACAAAAAAAAAGCAGAATTGGTTTTTCAACGCCGGAAAAGCAAGTGCCCCTTAAAACCCTCACTTCCCCTTTTCCAGTTTTTTAGAAAAAATTGGAAAAGGGAGCGAATATGTGAAAAATTTTTTCCCTCAATTCCCCCTTTTCAAAAAATTGGGAACAAAGGTGAAATGACAGCACCTGCACCACCCCCCTCAGTTAAAATTTTAAAGGGGTATTTAAAATGGGGGAGTGGGCCCCAGACAAAAATTTAAAAAAAGAAATTTTCTAATCAAATACTGATTGGGGGCCCAATCACAAAGAAGGGATTAAATTTTTAAAACCCAAGGCCGGGGGTTCCTCACCCTCCAAAAACGGTTTGTTTCTTTTTTTTCGTTTTGAGAAGTTTTTGGGGCTATAAATTTTAAAACATTTTTTTAAATGGGAAGCTCCCGTGGGTCAGGGTTTTCTCCCCCTCATTGTGGTGTTGCATTTTCAGAATCATTGGCGTTAATATTATGGATTGGGAAAAAAGAGTTTTTTAAACTCCGAGGGCCAGGATTCTCTCCCCCTCATCGTGGCGGTTTTATTTTCATAATCATTGGCTGTATAATATGTAAGGACAGCATTAGAGTGTAAGCTCTGAAAGCCAAGGTTCTCTCCCCCTCAACGTGGCGTTGTATTTCCAGAATCATTGGCGCTATAAAAAAGTAAAAGGGCAGCATTAGAGTGTAAAACTCTGTGGGGCAGGGTTTTCCCCTCTCATCGGGCGGTCCGGGGTTTTTTTTTAAAACTTAAGGCCCCTATAAAAGCACTAGAGTGAAAACTCTGTGGGTAAGGGGGCTCACACCCTTTTCGTTTTAGGGTTTAAATTTTTTTCATCCAAAGAAAAGAAAATTGGGGGGCTAGGTATGAAAGGGCAAACCCAAAAAAATTCAAGCTCCGGGGGCAGGGTTTTTCCCATCCCCATTTTGGCCCGGTTTTTAAAAAAAACAAAAACATTTTTCTTTTAAAAGGATGGACGGAATTAGAGGGTAAGCTCTGTGGGTCAGGGTTCTCCCACCCATCGTTTTTGGGTTTTATTTCCCCGAAAAATTGGTTTCAAAAAATTATTAAGGGCAGCAATTTGAGTTTAACTCTGTGGGTCCCGGAATCCCTCCCCCCCATCGTGGGTTTTATTTTTTCCCGAATTATCGGTTTCTAAAAAATTTTTAAGGGCAGCAATTTGAGTTTAACCAGTGGGTCCCCGGGTTTTCCCCACCTCAAACGTTGCGGCGCATTTCTGTTGTTTCAAGAAGGGCGGCCCCTTAAAAAATATGAAAGGGCCAATAGAGTGAAAAACTTGGGGTCAGGAATTTTCTCCCCCCTCATCGGGTGGTTCTATTTTTCCCGAATTAATTTGGGGCTATATTAAATTTAAAGGGCAGCATTAAGTGAAGCTCTGTGGGCAGGGGTTCCCCCCCCCCTCATCCCGGGGGGGTTTTATTTCCGAATTATTGGGCTTATTACGCAAGGACAGCAATAGAGTGTAAGCTCTGTGGGTCAGGATTCTCCCCTCCTCATCGTGGCGGTTCAAATTTTAAAAATTATCGGGGCTATAATTTTTAAAAGGGCAGCATTTGAGGGGGTAATCCCGGGTCAGGTTTTTCCCCACCCCATTGGGCGGTCGCATTTCCCGTTTGGGTTTTAAAAGGACCCGGGCCCAAAATTTTGATGGACGCAATAAATGGGAAGCCCCCTTTTGGGGCAGGGGCCCAAAAGGTTTTTTTCTTTTTTGAAGCATAGCGTATAAGAGTCCAAAGGGTACTAATAACCCCGGGGGCGCAAAGGCTGAGGGCTCGTCCTGCCCTGGCCGGGAACATCAACGTCCCCCTCTTTTCCGGGGAAATGGGCCTTTTACATCTTATTGCGGTGGGCGGGGCCCCCCCCGCAAGGGGAAAAGTTTTTTAAAAAAGGGAAAAAAAAAAAATCCCCCCGAAAAAAATGGGGAAGAAAAGGAAAAAAAATGGGGCAACTGAAAACAGGGCGTCCCTGCAAATGACCCCAGGGACCGGCTTCTGCAGCCAGAACAGAAGAGACGGCCCGGGCACACACGGGTTTAAAAAGGGTTCCCAGGCCCCGCTCCCCTGCGGGCGAGGCCCCCAAAAACTGGGGTCCTGCAAAAACAACAAATGGACCTTCCCACAGCCAAGCAACATAGCACAGCTTTCCCAAAGTAAAAGATACGCACACAGAGCAACATGAAACAAAGCTCCAATGTATAAGGGCAGGGACACAGAGCAACATGACACAATCACAGCTCCAATGTATAGGGGAAAACACACAGAGCAACAAGAGCACAAAACAGCCCAATGTAAGAACAGCAGCACAAGCAAAATGAGCACATCCCAATGTTTTAGAGACAGCAGCACAAAGCAACATGAGAAACGGCTCCAACGTATGAGACACACACAGAGCAACATGAGCACAGCTCCAATGTATAGAGACAGCAGCACAGAGCAACATGAGCACAGCTCCAATGTATAGAGACAGCAGCACAGAGCAACTGACCCACGCCCAATAAGAGACAGCAGCACAGAGCAACATGAGCACGGCTCCAATTTAAAGAGACAGCAGCACAGAGCAACATGAGCACGGCTCCAAGGTATAGAGACAGCAGCACAGAGCAACATGAGCACAGCTCCAACGAAATAGAACAGCAAGCCAGAGCAACATGAGCACGGCTCCAATGTATAAACACAGCAAAAGAGCAACATGAGCACGGCCCCAACGTAAAGACAGCACACAGAGCAACATGAGCACGCTCCAAGTATAGAACAGCAGCCCCAGAGCAACATGAGCACAGTTTCTCCAATTTATAGAAAACAGCAGCACAGAGCAACATGAGCACAGCTCCAATGTAAAGAGACAGCAGCACAGAGCAACATGAGCACAGCTCCAACGTAAGAGACAGCAGCACAGAGCAACATGAGCACAAGCACAGCTCCAACGTATAGAGACAGCAGCACAGAGCAACATGAGCACGGCTCCAACGTATAGAGACAGCAGCACAGAGCAACATGAGCACAGCTCCAACGTATAGAGACAGCAGCACAGAGCAACATGAGCACAGCTCCAATGTATAGAGACAGCAGCACAGAGCAACATGAGCACAGCACCCCCAAGTATAGAGACAGCAGCCCCAAGCAACATGAGCACTGCTCCAACGTATAGACACAGCAGCACATAGCAACATGAGCACGGCTCCAACTTATAGAGACAGCAGCACAGAGCAACATGAGCACGGCTCCAATGTATAGAGACAGCAGCACAGAGCAACATGAGCACGGCTCCAATGTATAGAGACAGCAGCACAGAGCAACATGAGCACAGCTCCAATGTATAGAGACAGCAGCACAGAGCAACATGAGCACGGCTCCAACGTATAGAGACAGCAGCACAGAGCAACATGAGCACAGCTCCAATGTATAGAGACAGCAGCACAGAGCAACATGAGCACGGCTCCAACGTATAGAGACAGCAGCACAGAGCAACATGAGCACGGCTCCAACGTATAGAGACAGCAGCACAGAGCAACATGAGCACAGCTCCAATGTATAGAGACAGCAGCACAGAGCAACATGAGCACAGCTCCAATGTATAGAGACAGCAGCACAGAGCAACATGAGCACGGCTCCAACGTACAGAGACAGCAGCACAGAGAAAACATGAGCACGGCTCCAACGTACAGAGACAGCAGCACAGAGCAACATGAGCACGGCTCCAACGTATAGAGACAGCAGCACAGAGCAACATGAGCACAGCTCCAATGTATAGAGACAGCAGCACAGAGCAACATGAGCACATCCCCAGCTCCAATGTACAGAGACAGCAGCACAGAGCAACATGAGCACCACGCACCGCCCAATGTTTCACAGAGACAGCAGCCACAGAGCTCACCATGAGCACAGCTCCAATGTACAGAAGACAGCGCACCAGGCAGTACGCAACATGAGCACCGGCTCCAAATGTTAGTAGGACAGCACACAGAGCTCAACATCTGAGCACAGCTCGCAATGTATAGAGACAGCAGCCACAGTCAGCAACATCGAGCACAGCTCCTCTACCGTATAGGCGACAGCAGCACCTCGCTCGCAACATCGAGCACATTCCTGCTGTTAAGCTCCAATGTGATAGACAGAAGACAGATCCTCTACATCGCGGAAGTTCCCACACCAGCCCTGGACTCAGGCGTTGGAGCTCCATTGCTCCCACCCGGTGTGAACCACCCATAGGCCATAGCCCTCCACCAAACAGCTACATCGACTGGGGCCCATGGGCACTTGTGGGTGCATGGGCACATAAGACAACACAAATGCTTATTCCATGATCCAGCAGCCTTTACCCTTCAGCCCCTGGCTGCAGGGCGACCCAAGATCCGGTGATCAACGATCCAATATCGGGCGACCCGGTGCAGCAATCCAATAACAGGCAGGCGGGGGGGGCGAGGAATCCAGCGATCTGGTGATCTAATATCGGGCCGACGAGATCGGGCGACCCGGTGCCAGGCAGGAGGGTGGGGGAAGGTGCCGCGGTCGATCTTCGTGCTGGGGAGATCCAGGGCACGGTTTGTTTCGCTTTCATGCAGGCCTCCCGGGTGGTTGCATGCGACACTCGTCCCCCGGAGACACGAAAGAGCGCTCGAAGTTTACGATCCAGCAGTGGAGGGCGGGAGGCGCTGCCCAACTGCCACCGAATCCCTGGACCTAGCGAAGGAGCTACGTGCAAGGCGCGGCGCTCATCGGGTGTCCCTGTTGCCCCCTACGGGCCTCGCTGGCCCGGTAGGGTCGGGTCTCAGGCGGCCAGCGGGCCCGGTCTGCAGGAGGGAGGCCCTGGCTACAGCCCTGTCTGTGCATCCGCATGAGATGCCTGTCGCCATAGAGGAGGCGATCCCCAGAACCTGGTGCAGCGCCCTAGCTCAATCACACTGCCGGCACGCCCTCCCCGCTCGTGCCCAATCGTGTCATCCCGGGCCACGCCTCCCTCCCGCCCGCCTAACGGTGGCAGCACGGCGCAGGCCCGCCGACCCACAGCCCCTCGCCCGGCAGTTTGAGCGCGCGCGTCTGTCCAGTCACTACTGGCGCGGCCGCCCCAACCCCCGACCCCCACGCGCTCCCGCCCACTCAGCGGGTAAGGAGGACCAGCCATGCCTCGTCACAATCGCTACATTGTACCTGCAGACTCCGCGGTCCAGGGCCGTTTCTTCCTCGTGCGTGTGCGGAGGGCGATTACAGCCGGCAGCACTGCTGACATCTACATCGGTGCCCCCCGCTCACAGGCCGCCCAGACCCACTGTGCATCACTCCTTACAGCTCTCGCTAGACAGCTGCCGCTTTTTCTCCACGTCAGTATGTGCACTCATAAGAATGCGCTAAGAGAAAGGGGTTGTTCTCCCTCTACCAAGTGGATTTGCTGTGTTTTTTATGTTAAAAAGACTCTTGCAATCAGAATACAAGTCACGCTTTTGCAATATGTGTCCCATTAACTCACAGTGTCCTACCTATTCCTAGATACGCCCCTCTTGTATGGTCTGCCATCAGCAGCTCCTCAGGTCGCTATAGCAGACCTGACCTGTTTTGATCTCTTCCCTGCTCGAGGCATGCCAGCACTTGGTCGCTATAGTACACGCACCTGGCTCAATCGTCTCTCTGATATGCTGCAGCACTGGTTGCTATAGCTACACAGAAGATCCTGTGCTCTTGGTCGCTTCCCTTCATGGCTGCAGCACACTGGGTTGACAGATAGTAGAGGACCTGTTTGGGTCGCTCCTTCTAGGCCTCTCCAGCACTGGCTTGCTATAGAGCTACCGACCCTGTTACTCTGGCGCACTCGCTTTGAGGCTCTGCCCACTGGTGGCTATAGCTCTCCGACCTGCTCTTGCTCTATCCTGATAGGCTGCAACACTGGTTTCTAGTAGCTCATTTTAGACCTGTGTTCCCTCTCTCTCTCGTTAGCGCTCGCCAGCGCGCGGAGTTACTATAGCCGCACAGAACCTGTTCGCTTCCTCATTGACTAGGCTGCCAGCACTGGTTGCTATAGTACACGACCTGTTCCGCTCCTCTCCTGATCGGCTCCGCCAGCACTCAGGTTGTATAGCTAACAGAACTCACTGTTCGTCCTCTCCCTGATAGGCCTGCCAGCACTCGGTTATTTTACAATCGTACAGACCCTGTTCGCCTCTCTCTGATAGGGCATGCCTCAGCGCTGGGTTGCAATCTAGCTACACGACCGTTCTCCATCTCCTGATCAGGCTGCCACCGCGCTGGGTAGCTATGCAGTCAGATGGCTTCTGCAGCCTAGGTTCGAAGGCCAGTTAAACAGCCCTGATATTCAAAGGGAAACCAAGAAAAAAGGATGAACATCAATATAGTGAAGGGACTACACCCCTTGAACTCATTAAGACCCTGCAAACCATGACTCGTTAAGATAGGGGAAGGGTCGGCGGGCCGAAGGTCGCCCACACAGGCAGTTTACGCGAAGTTGTAAAACAACTGGCAGGAGGAGGTCTAGCATGTAAGGGTGGCGCGGAAGGTCACTCGCAACCCTAAAGTCTGCCGGCCGGTATCTGCTCCTACCGCCTCTGCCGTCTGTTTTTCTGTCCACTCTGCGGCTGTATTCTGGCTCCCGTCCCTCTGCAGGTGTATGCCTCGCTCCTACACCTCTGCCGGCCTGTATCCCGCTCCTACCCGACTGCCGCGCAGTATCCCGCATCTCACACACTCTGCCCGGCTCGTATCTGTGCCGCTCCATACCTCTGCGGCCAGCTACCTGCGCACCACCCTACCCTTCCTTCGGTCTGTTTGCTCCCTCCCTCTGGCCGCAGCTGTGTTATCTGCTCTTACTACCTCTGCGCCCGGCTGTATCGCTCCTACCTCTGGCGGCTGTTAAAACCTGCTCCTACCTCTGCGGCTGTATCTGCTTCCTACCTCGTGCCCCCGGCTGTCCTGTATCTCGCCTCCTACCTATCTCGCGGCTGTATCCGCTCCTACCTCTGCCTCGGCTGTATGCCGCTACCTACCTCTGCGGCATGTTACGTCAGCTCCTGTCCTCTGCCGGGCTGTACCTCGCTCCTCCCACTCTTGGCTGTATCTGCTCCCTCACTTCTGCCCGGCTTATCTGCTCACACGCGCTACTCGCTGCTGTATCCGCCTCCTACCTTGGCTCGGCTGTAACTGCTCCTACTCTGCGGCGGCTATCTGCTCTACCCTCTGCCACGGCCCTGTAACTGCTCTACCTCTGCCGGTCTGTATCCGCTCACCCTACCTCTGCCGGCCTGATACTATGTCTCCCTACCTCTGCGGCCATGTCTCACTCGCTCCTAACCTCTGCCGGCACTAGCTGTACCTGCGCAACCTGCACTCTGCCGGGCTTTGTCTACCTGCTTCACTACCTCTGCACGGCTACTCTGATATTGCTCCTATCTCCTCTGGCGGCTCTGTAACTGCTCCTACCTCTGCCGGCTGTCGCATCTGCTCCTACCTCTGCGGCCTGCTATCTTGCTCTCTACCTCTGCCAGCTGTTATCTGCTCCTCTCCTTCTGCGGACTCTGGATTGCTTCCGAACTCTGACCGGCTTTGTTATCTGCTCCTCCTCTGCCACGGCTGTATCCGCTCCTCGCTCACCTCTGCCCGGCGTTCCTGTTCACGCGCATCCTACTCTGCGCGCTTGTATCTGCTATCACGCTACTCTGCCGGCTGTGATCGCTCCTTATCACGCACTGCCGGCTGTATCTGCTACCCTACTGTCTGCCGGACTGGTATCTGTCCGTACCTCTGCCGGCTGTTTTATGCTCCCCTGTCTATCTGCCGGCCTGTTCCACTCCTACCTCGGGCCGGGTGCCTGTTATTCTGCTCTACCCGCCTAGCCGGCTGTATACCGCTCCCGCTCCCTCTGCGGCTGCGCAGAGTCACGCTCACGTTACCTTGCCGGCTGTTATCCGCTCCCTACCTCTGCCGGCTGTATCCCCCTCCCTACCTCTGCGGGTATCCCCCTTCCCTCTGCCGGCTGATCCGCTCCCTACCTCTCCCGGCTGTTCCGCTCCTACCCCCCCGGGGCTGAAACCGCTCCTACCTCTGCCGGCTGTATCCGCTCCTTTCCCCCTCTCCCGGCTGACCCGTCCCTACCTCGCCGGCTGGACCCCGCTCCTACCTCTGCCGGCTGATCGCTCCCCCCCTTGGCGGCTGTTTTTCTCCTACCTCTGCCGGCTGTATCTCTCCCCCTCTCCCGGGGCTGTAGCTCCCTCCCTTGCCGGCGTACCGCTCCCTCCCTCTCCGGGTTCTCCTTCTACCCTCTGGGGCTGTATCTGCTCCCTACCTCTGCCGGCTGTATCCGCCCCCCCTTGCCGGCTTGTCTGTCCCCCCTCTCCCGGTGTACTGCTCCTACCCGCCGCTGTATCTCCCCCTCCTCTCCCGGCTGTATCTGCTCCCTCCCTCTGCCGGGGCTGTTTCCCCCCTCTACCTCTCCCGGCTGTACCACCCCTCCTCGCCGGCTGTATTGCTCCTACCTCTCCCGGCGTACCGCTCCCCCCCTCTCCCGGGTATCCGCTCCTTCCCCTCCCCGGCGTATCCCCCCCTACCTCCCCGCCGCTGTATCCGTCCACCTCGCCGGCTGTATCCGCTCCTACCTCTGCCGGGCTGTATCCGCTCCTCCCCTCTGGGCTGTATCCGCCCTACCTCCCCGGGCTTATTTTCCTACCTCTCCCGGGCTGAATTCCTCCTACTCCCCGGGCTGTACCCGTCCTACCTCTCCCGGCTGTACCCTCCCTCCCTCTCCCGGCTGTACTGCTCCCTACCTCTGCCGGCTGTATCTGCTCCCCCCTTTTGGGGGCGTTCTGCTCCCTCCTCGCCGGCTGTATCCCCCCCCTCCTCTGCCGGCGACCTGCTCCCTTTCCTCTGCCGGCTGAAACCTGCCCCTCCCTCTTCCGGCGTATCTGCTCCCTCCCCTGCCGGGCTGTATCTGCCCCTACCCCCCGGGCTGTATCGCTCCTCCCTCTGCCGGCTGTATCTGCTCCTCCCCTGCCGGCGTATCGCTCTACCTCTGCCGGCTTACCCGCTCCTACCTTGCCGGCTGTATCTGTTTCCAACCCCCCCGGGCGTATCCGCTCCCTAACCTCTCCCGGGCCGTACTCCCCCTTACCTCTGCCGGCTGTATCTGCTCCTACCTCTGCCGGCTGTATCTCCTTCTACCTCTGCCGGCTGTATCCGCTCCTACCTCTGCCGGCTGTATCTGCTCCTACCTCTGCCGGCTGTATCCGCTCCTACCTCTGCCGGCTGTATCTGCTCCTACCTCTGCCGGCTGTATCTGCTCCCTCCCTCTGCCGGCTGTATCTGCTCCCTCCCTCTGCCGGCTGTATCCGCTCCGTCCTCAATGCCGGCTTATCTCCCCTACCTCTGCCGGCTGTTTTCCGCTCCCACCTCTGCCGCTGTATCCCCCACTCTGCCGGCTGTAATCCGCTCCTACCTCCCCGGGCCCTGTATCTGCTCCCTCCCATCTGCCGGCTGTATCGCTCCCTACCTCTCTGCCGGCTGTATCCGCTCCCTACCTCTGCCGGCGTGTATCGCTCCCTACCTCTGCCGCTGTATGCTCCTCTACCTCTGCCGGCTGTATCGCTCCCCCTCTGCAGGCTTATCCGCTCCTACCTCTGCCGGCTGTATCCGCTCCTACCTCTGCCGGCTATCGTCCTACTCTGCCGGCTGTATCCTCTACTCTGCCGCTGTACCTGCTCCCTCCCTCTGCCGGCTGTATCTCCTTCTACCTCTGCCGGCTGTATCCGCTCCCTACCTCTGCCGGCTGTATCCGCTCCTACCTCTGCCGGCTGTATCCGCGCCCCACCTCTGCCGGCTGTATCCCCTCCCTACCACTGCCGGCTGTATCAGCTCCCACCCCTGCCGGCTGTATCTCCTTCTACCTCTGCCGGCTGTATCCGCTCCCTACCTCTGCCGGCTGTATCTGCTCCCTACCTCTGCCAGCTGTATCCGCTCCCTCCCTCTGCCGGCTGTATCTCCTCCTACCTCTGCCGGCTGTATCTGCTCCCTACCTCTGCCGGCTGTATCCGCTCCTACCTCTGCCGGCTGTATCTGCTCCCTCCCTCTGCCGGCTGTATCCGCTCCTCCCTCTGCCGGCTGTATCCGCTCCACCTCTCCCGGGCTGTTCGCCCCCCTACCTCTGCCGGCTGAAATTTCCTTCTACCCTGCCGGCTGTATCCGCTCCCTCCCTCTGCCGGGTGTAACTGCTCCTACCTCTGCCGGCTGTATCTGCTCCCTACCTCTGCCGGCTGTATCTGCTCCTCCCTCTGCCGGCTGTATCTGCTCCTACCTCTGCCGGCTGTATCTGCTCCCTACCTCTGCCGGCTGTATCTGCTCCCTACCTCTGCCGGTTTGTATCTCCCTCCTACCTCCCCGGGCTGTTTCTTTTCCCCTCCCCTCTCCGGCTTACGCCCTACCTCTCCCGGCTGTATCGCCCCCCACCTCTCCCGGCTGAAACCCGCCCCCTCCTCTGCCGGCGACCCCTTTCCCCCCTCTCCCCGGCTGTATCCCTCCCACCTCTCCGGGCTGTACTTTTCCCCTCCTCTCGCTGTACCCTGCTCCCTCCCTCTGCCGGTTTTGGATCGTTTCCTCCCGCGGCTGAAACCCTCCCCCTCGCCGGGTACCCCTCCCCCTCCCTTTACCCCTTTTTCCCCCCGGGTTCCGCCCCCTCCCTCTCCCGCTGTATCCGCTCCCCTCTCCCGGCTTTTCCCCCTTCCCTCTGCCGGCTGTATGCTCCTACCTCCCCCGGGCTTATCCTCCCCCTTCCCGGGCGATCTGCTCCTCCCTCCCCGGCTGTAAGCTCCACCTCTGCCGGCTGTATCTGCCCCTCCTCTGCCGGCTGTACCCTTTTCTCCCCTGCCGGGCGTACCCCGCTCCCCCCCTCTCCCGGTTTTACCCGCCCTCCCTCTCCCGGCTGAAACTGCCCCCTCCTCTCCCGGCTGTATTCCCCCCTACCTCTCCCGGCTGAAAATCCTTCCCAAACCTCTGCCGGTTTAAACTTCTCCCTACCCCTCCCGGTTTGGTACCTGCTCCAAACCTTCTCCCCGGCTTTTCTCCCCCCCAAACCTTTTGCCGGGCGGGTTATTTTCCCCTTTCCCTTTGCGGGCCCTTTACCTCTTCCCTACCTCTGCCGGTTTTAAATCGCCCCCTCCCCCTTCGGGCCGCAAAAATCCCCCCCTCTACCTCTCCCGGGGCTGAATCAATTCCCTACCTGCTAGGTAAACCCCCAAACCCCCAACTCTGTTCCCTAAAATCGCTTTTTTAAATCATCCCTAAAACCCTGATCCCCATTTAATCCGGGGCTCCCAATCCCTTGCTTTTTTTAATATATGCTCTTTTTAATTGATCCCAAAAATCAAATTTCCCTTCATTTGCGGATAGCGATAATCAAAAACCGGGGGAAAGGCCCGAAAACTCCCCAAACCTACCCCGGGGGTTAGCCTCTGCAGCCGGCCTCTCCTCCAGTGGCCGGGGGGGAAAAAAAAAGCCGGCCTCCGGAGTATAAATAGGGAAATATTTTAGTGCTAAAAAGCCCCCAAAACCGGGTTTTAGGAAATAAAAGGGCGCTAAAAAGAACAAAATTAAAAAGGACCCTGGAAACGCGGGCTTGGGGTTGAGAAAACAAGGGGTTCCACATAGTCTTTATCTTCTGTTATGTCCTAATTTTAATTTTTTTTTTTCGTTTTAATAAGTGGCCTTAGGGCCTTTTTAAAAACCCCCTTTTTTTATAGTTGTTTTTTTTGGGCACTAAATTTTTTTCCCAAAATTTCCTTACTTTTTGCTATTCTTTATTTCTGACCCCTTAAAACTCCTCTCTAGTATCGTCCCTCCAAATTCTGCTCCTTATTTTTCTGCCCCCTTAATCTTCCTCTTATATCTGCTCCTATTTCGGGTCCCTGTATTTCCCTCTTAAATTTTCTCCTTATCTTTTTCTTGTATATGCCCCCTATAATCTTCTCTTTGTTCCCCCTTCTCTGTATTCGGGTTTGGGTATATCTGGGGGGCCCTTATCTTCCTCGTTTTATCTCCCTCCCAAATTTCTTCCTGTTTTTTCTGCTCCCAAATATCTTTTCCCTAAACTTTCTCTGTAAAATTCTGCCCCCAAATACTGAATTTTTCTGTTAAAATCTGGCTCCCATTAGTCGTTCTTAATATCTCCCTCCCTATAACCCTTCTCTGTTACTGCCCCCTTTAACTGTTTTTCCCCAAAAATCTTCCTGTATACCCTCCCTCCCAAATATTTTCCCCCTAATTTTCCTCCCGGGTATCACTCTGTATATCTGCTCCCTGTATCTGCTCTGTATATCTGCTCCCTATATCTTCTCTGTATATTTTCTCTGTATATCTGCTCCCTGTATCTGCTCCCTATATCTGCTCCCTGTACCTTCTCTTTATAGCTTCTCCCCTGTATCTGCTCTGTATATCTGCTCCCTGTATCTGCTCTGTATATCTGCTCTGTATATCTGCTCTGTATATCTGCTCTGTATATCTGCTCCCTGTATCTGCTCCCTGTATCTGCTCTGTATATTTTCTCTGTATATTTTCTCTGTATATCTGCTCCCTATATCTGCTCCCTGTACCTTCTCTTTATAGCTTCTCCCCTGTATCTGCTCTGTATATCTGCTCCCTGTATCTGCTCTGTATATCTGCTCCCTATATCTTCTCTGTATATCTGCTCCCTATATCTGCTCCCTATATCTTCTCTGTATATCTGCTCCCTATATCTGCTCCCTATATCTGCTCCCTATATCTTCTCTGTATATCTGCTCCCTATATCTGCTCCCTATATCTGCTCCCTATATCTGCTCCCTGTACCTTCTCTTTATAGCTTCTCCCCTGCTTACATGGGACAGTTCCACTTCTGAACACTAGATGACAGTGCCGAGTCCTTCCTTTGCTGCTCTCTGCACAGATGTGTATGGGACGGATCACCGCTCATCTCCTGTGAGAGGCGCTGCAGATTCTTCTGGTTGTCCCAGTGCTGCCCCTATCAATGTGTAACGTGTCTGTGCACTGCCGGACAGAAACCCCTTTCATTTTGGGGTTCGGTCGTCACGAGGTGATCACTGGGAAAACTCTAAAATATTCATTGGATATTTGTAGAATGATTGATGAACTTCTCCTCTTCTGCTATAAATGTCATGAAAACCAATAAAGGTTCTGCACCAGGGCCCAGGAGCTTCACTGTGAATGGGACGTCATTAGCAGATAGGTTAGGGGCCCGGGTATATCTCACTGGGGCCAAAAAGGATGTGTTGCATCATGGAAGATGTAGTGTTGTAAATTCTACAGGACTGGAGTCCATGCTCTGCTAACCCAACTGTGTATGGGGCCCCGGAGGTGAAGGATGTCCTGCACCCTATGCTAACCCCTACTGTGTATGGGGACCCTGAGGAGACGGATGTACTGCACCGCTGCTAACCCTACTTGTGTATGGGGACCCTGGAGCAGACGGATGTCTCTGCACCTCTGCTAAACCCTTATGGTATGGGGCACCGGTGCAGACGGTTGTCACTCACCTCTGATAACCTACTGTGTATGGGGCCCGGAGCAGATACGGATGTAACTGTCACCTCTGCTTTCCCTACTGTGTATGGGGCCATGGAGCAGAGGTGTCACTGCCAACTCTGCTATATCCCTACTGTGTATGGGGCTCTGGAGCAGATGGATGTCATCACCTCTGTAACCACTACTGGTGTATGGGGCCCTGGAGCAGGACAGATGTCACTTGCCACCTCTGCTAACCCTTCTGGTGTATGGGGACCCCGGAGCAGATGGATGGTCACTGCCACTCTGCTAAAAACTTACTGTGTATGGGGCCCTGGAGCAGACAGATGTCACTGCAACTCTGCTAACCCTACTGTGTATGGGGGCCCTGGAGCTGAAGGTTGTCACTGCACCTCTGCTAACCCAACTGTGTATGGGGCCCCGGAGCAGACGGATAGATGGTCACTGCCACTCTGCTAAATTCCTACTGTGTATGGGGCCCCGGAGAGATGGATGTCACTGCCCCTCTGCTAACCCTACTGTGTATGGCGGCCAATCCTGGAGCAGAATGATGTCACTGCACCTCTGCTAACGCTACTGCGTATGGGGCTGCGGAGCAGACGGATGTCACTGCACCTCTGCTAACCCTACTGTTTATGGAGCCCAGAGCAGACGGATGTCACTGCACCTCTGCTAACCCTACTGTGTATGGAGCCCCGGAGCAGACGGATGTCACTGCACCTCTGCTAACACTACTGTGTATGGGGCCCCGGAGCAGACGGATGTCACTGCACCTCTGCTAACCCTACTGTGTATGGGGCCCGGAGCAGAAGGATGTCACTGCACCCTCTGCTAACCTACTGTGTATGGGCCGGAGCGACGGATGTCACTGCACCTCTGCTAACCCTACTGTGTATGGGGCCCCGGAGCAGACGGATGTCACTGCACCTCTGCTAACCCTACTGTGTATGGGGCCCGGAGCAGACAGATGTCACTGCACCTCTGCTAACCCTACTGTGTATGGGGCAGGAGCAGACGGATATCACTGCACCTCTGCTAACCTACTGTGTATGGGCCCGGAGCGACGGATGTCACTGCACCTCTGCTAACCCTTACTGTATGGGCCCGGAGCAGACGGATGTCACTGCACCTCTGCTAACCTACTGTGTATGGGCCGGAGCAGACGGATGTCACTGCACCTCTGCTAACCTACTGTGTATGGGGCCCGGAGCAGACGGATGTCACTGCACCTCTGCTAACCTACTGTGTATGGGCCCGGAGCAGAGTTGTCACTGCACTCTGCTAACCCTACTGTGTATGGGGCCTGGAGCAGACGGATGTCACTGCACCTCTGCTAACCTATGTGTATTGGGCCCCGGAGCAGACGGATGTCATGCACCTCTGCTAACCCTACTGTGTATGGGGCCGGAGAGACGGATGTCATGCCTCTGCTAACCCTACTGTGTAGGGCCCGAGCAGACGGATGTCACTGCACTCTGCTAACTACTGTGTATGGGGCCCGAGCAGACGGATGTCACTGACCTTGTAACCCTACGTGTTGGGGCCCGGAGCAGACGGATGTCATGACCTCTGTAACCCTATGGTATGGGCCCCGGAGCAGACGGATGTACGCACCTCTGCTAACCCTACTGTGTATGGGGCCGGAGCAGACGGATGTCACTGACCTCTGCTAACCCTACTGTGTATGGGCCCGGAGCAGACGGATGTCATGCACCTTGCTAACCTATGTGTATGGGGCCCGAGCAGAATGTCACTGCACTCTGCTAACATATGTGTATGGGGCCCGGGCGACAGTGTCACTGCACTCTGCAACCTACTGTGTATGGGGCCCGGAGCAAGATGTACGCACCTCTGCTAACCCTATGTGTATGGGGCCCCGAGCAGGATGTATGCACTTGCTAACCTATGTGTATGGGCCGAGAGCGTGTCACTGCACTTGCTAACCTACTGTGTTGGGCCCGAGCAGAGATGCACTGCACCTCTCTACCCTACTGTGTTGGGGCCGGGCAGGATGTCACTCACCTTGTAACCTATTGTTGGGGCCGGAGCAGCGGATGTCACTGCACCTTGTAACCCTACTGTGTATGGGACCGGGCAGAGAGCACTCACCTCTGCAAACCTATGTGTAGGGGCCGAGCAGACGGATGTCACTGACTCTGCTAACCTACTGTGTATGGGGGAGAGCTGTCACTGCACCTCTGCTAACCCTATGTGTATGGGGCCCACAGAGGATGTCACTGCACCTCTGCTAACCCTACTGTGTATGGGGCCCGGAGCAGACGTGTCACGCACCCTGCTAACCCTACTGTGTATGGGGCCGAGCGAGGATGTCACTG